>RQTK01000796.1:31385-47955 GCA_003991915.1 Elysia chlorotica | reverse complement strand
CCCCCTCTCTCTCTCTCTCTCTCTCTCTCTCTCTCTCTCTCTCTCTCTCTCTCTCTCTCTCCCTCTCTCTCTCTTTCTCTCTCTTACTCGCCCCCACATAAATTCAATGTTTTCACCATAACCAATGCTAGCTCAGCTAGATTCCTCTTTTGTTTCTGCCTCTTTTACATTAGTAACATCATATTCTCTTTCTTTTTCGTTTTTTACTTTGTGCCCACCCCCCTCCTTTATTTCTTTCCCTTCCTCTTTCTCTCTTTCTCTCTGTCTCCGTCTGACTGTCGCTTTCTTTTCGTAGAATTCCTTTCTATCTATAGTTGCATCTAAAAGAGAATCACTGAAAATTTCACCAGTGTGCCGGTGATTAGGGTTCTATGGGTTAAACGGTAAAATCCAGAGAAGAGACTTGTATATACAAGCAAGCATTGCTTATGTCTCGTTTCTCTATCTTCAAAACCCATAAATTTTCCCTTTTGTTAATTATGTTTAATTTTTTTTACTGTTTTAAAGTATTAATATCTTTCAAATATATTGAAAACATAATGAAGATTAACGAGAAAATAAACATCTACCCTCTCTGTTCAGATTCACACATTTTCAAACCAAATGCAATACTTGACAAGAGTTGAAGTTTATGACAAAAACCTGGAATGCATTTTTATCATTGGAAGTCTCAAAGTGTCAAACCCTACATTTGAAAATCTAGAATCTTTTTACTTAATAAGAAATTTGTGTAGTAGAGGTTTCATATGTCAAATGTATTTAACTCTTTTATTCTGTTTTTAAGTTATGCTCGGTTTTTCATCAACAAAACTTCTTTTGTATCTTTAGATGATCCAGATGACAGTCCAGGTTCTTCACAAACAGCGAGTAAACCAGACGAAGTAACTGAAGGCACTTCACAAGGATCTCACGCAGAAAAGGAACATTCTGAAGAGGCCATCTGGAAACAGCCTGTCAAACTAGTTGAAGATAAATCACGGTATTTGTCTTTTTTGAATCTTTGTTTTTCTGTTCACATTACTTTTAGCTATCTAGTACTTGCCCTTGTTCAATTTTTCAAATTAACTTTTGTTACACCCTGCTACCTTTGGCACAAATATAGCGAGTGTTCAGTTTAGTGTACGTGTCTTCGATTTTTAGAGTGAAGTAGCAATCACAGTAAGTTGTTAAATAAAACAAAATTTATTTCTGTTAACTTAATCAAATGTGTCAATGTCAGCAATGTACTTTTATAATGCAATTTATTCTTAATATATTTTTCCTTACAGAAAATTTGCTTATGGTCGCATCTTCTGCTCCACTTATCTTTTGACGTAGATAAACAATTCTTTTGTGTTTTTAAAATATTATTTCCTTTTGTTTTGTTTTCAGAGAGGATGAGTTTGATGACTACTTTGCTGACATGTTCTTGTAAGGCAGCCTGTACCTTTTGTAGCTTGCATGCCTTCTCTCTGGTCATAAACAAAGGAGTCACATTCTATTGGACCTTAATTAATGCATCCATCCAGCGACAAACTGCAACTCTAGACCTTTTATAATACAAAACAAACACTGTTTGAGTCAGCGTAGAAGTCTTTCTGAGCAACTGATTTATGCTATTAGATCACTGTCAAAGTCCCAGTCTCCTGGGTTGTGAGTGTCAAAGGGTGCTCATCCTTTATGTTCATTGAACAGAATAAGAAATGTATTTTTTTTTCTTTAGGTTTTTGGATCACTTTTGTTTGTTTGTTGTTTTTTATTTGTTTCTGAAGTACAGAAGATTGTGACTAAGCAAGAGAAAGATTAACTGTTCTTGTTTGGGTGGGAAAAAGATTTAAGCATTTTCAGAAGACTGTTATTGACAAATCTGGTGAAATCTTTAATCAATTGAGACTTGTGTTTGACCTGCAATTATTTGCAGCCCTAAACTTTGGGCAAAATATGTTCCAGTCTGTAGAGGTCAAGTTTTTTCCCCAGTTGCTTTGTTTACTGTATGGTGTTATTTTTATGCTAACCATTACAATGTTAGTACCATGTATTATGTATATGATTTTCTACAAAAATGTTACAACTTTATAAATATGCCTTATTGATAAGTAACCTCTAGTTAATGAGACCCACTTGTCATTATAAGTTTTCAGCATTTAAATTTAGACTTTATTTATTAATTAGATTTAGGTTTAAATTTTTCTTAACCCTTATGATGCTTCCCCCCACCCCCATCCTCCCTTTTTTGTATTGTTAAATTCACATCTCCAAATAAAAAGTTATGCTTGGATCTTCAACAGAAGGTCAATTGAAAAGATAAGTCTTGTACATCTGTGACTTGACTCATTTTTATGCCCAATGCAGGAATGTCTCTGTGGTCAACCTATCTTTACTGTTGTTTATGAAACAGATACTGGTCAGACATAAACAGTTGATTCTCAAAAACAAGACAACAATTTCTCAGCTTTGCACCAGTTTTATGTGGTAAAAGCATAGGGGATTTCAGAATTACAACAGTCTCGGTTGGTTTCTTAGCATTAAAATTAATAAACAGACAAAAATAACAACAAATAAAACAAAAATTGTAGAAATCGTGGAAGAGTAACGGATGATCATAAATTTTTTGAAGCAATACAATTTATGCATACATGCGTAGGGTGTGTTAAACTCTATCACAAGTGGTGTGGGGCTGAATGAAATATGTGCATTACAATACGCTGAAACATTACATCAGATCGATATAAAGCAAATAAAATAATTGCCGTGCCGGAACAGATAAAATGTAAGGATTTGTTAATTCACAACTAAAGTCTCTGTCAAATAATATGCGCTGTGTAACTTTATCATTTTGATTAAGCTTAAAATATTTAAAAGTCTAATGGTCAACAGTAGTCGTCGCAGCAGCAAAATTCTACAAAATTATTCAGATTAATTTGCTGCTCTGTTATTGAAAAATTAATGATGGAAGCAAAATGGAAAAGGTGAAGAAGAAAGTTTAGGAATATAAAAGTATATGAAACATGCTTGTTGATGATTATTAGTTTCCAGTTATGGTGTAGTACATAAAGTGTAAAATTAGGTTTTCTTCCTTGTGCAGGAACTTCTTAACCCATTTAATTTTGATTAAAAAAAAAAAAAATCAAAAACACTTTCTTGTCCAACTCGTCCCGGATTCATTTCCTGTTTTAAAGCTACTCATGCAAAGTTAAACATATTTTTTAAAAGGAGCTCTCATTCATGTTTTCCTCATCCAATAATTATGATAAAGAATGTATCAGATGAAAAATTCAAATTGTACCATCACAATGTTGTAAAAGTCAAGGCTTGGCCACAAAAAGGTATATTTCTAAAATTAAACATTGGATAGACTAATGATTAATGAAAGTAACCCTAATGCTATAGAAAATTATCACACTTGTGTCATGCATGCTCCTTATTTCAATGACTGCAGCCTGTACTGCAGTGGTTTCACATTTTACAAAACATTGGGACTTGAATAAATTGTATAAAACATTCATTAAGTCTTTGTATTGATTTCAAAATATAATAAACTTGAAGTATGAACAAATATTTTCAATTGAGGACGGGTATTGAAGTTGGTTAAGTTAAGGAAAAACAATGCGTTGGAAAAGAAGTAATTTCATGGAACAAGCATATCACAGCCGTACAGAATACCTCACTGCCATATAGACAAGGGTTTTTAGCAAATTTGAGTATGTGTATAAACAACAAAGCTTAGATAGATTGGTGTTTACCTTAATCATAGGTGTCATGATAACGGAATCACATTACATTTTTCTTCTCTTGTACATCCAAGCTCAACTCGTTTAGAGGCCTTATAAAAATTACTTAACTTATTGATTTACAACCACAAAGATTCAGAGGGCAATCTAGGTATCACAGATAATTCTTAGGAGGATAAAATCACCATTCGAAGGATAATCATAGTCTCATCTTTCAAGTAAAGTCCTCCTGTAGAGCCATCCACAGTTTAGAACTAGTACAAGCACTCGGAGCAAATTGGCACTTGCCAAATTTAAAGAAAATATTGCCAGTTTCAATTTATCCATTGCCTAAGATAACATATGTTCAAGCCTCTGATTTTTGTAGAGTGAAAGAAAAAAAAATCAATTCTGTTTGAGATGCATAAGGTATGCTGGAAGGCATATTGCTTTTGCCAAATATTTTGTCTCTTCAGAGAACAAAGTTGCATCATCATTGCAATCAGATATTGCATCTCTCCAAGCTCTTGCAACAGGTAATACTGATACAGACTCTATGAGTTCCATTTCTTGCTTGGCCCCTCAGCTTATTGAACAAAAATTGCTTTTTGAGGATTTGGACGACTTCTTGGAGCTTCCACTCTTAGCATCCCTCTTGACTAATTTTTCTTGTACATCTATTTTCTCTATGGCAGGAGCAGTAGGGCTGGATAAGTCATGTTCCTTAGGTGTTATCTGTACCTGAAATAAACAGATTGTAGTGGTGGTTATTTTGAATTGAACAAATACTGTAACTGTCATATTGTTACTAAGAGTAAGAGTGGACAATAATTGTAATTTTTCTTGGTAAACTAAATAATGACCTATTTTTGATTATTGTTATTACTACTGTTAAACTTGTATATATAGGTACATAATGAACAAAATAATAAACAGCTTAACAGAAAAAAACAGAGCTTTTTGAAAATTCAAAAAAAGATGTTTGTTACTTATTTTTTGCTTATTCGGAGAAGAAAATAATGGGTAAAATGTGACCGAAAATGTGTAGGAAATATGACAGAATTTCATTGTGGTACCATTTGAATTAGATGTGATATAAAATATACAAAGCTAATGGAATCACGTTTGATAGTTCAGGGTCTATGGGATTTGAAACTGTTAGTTTCAAAGAAAACAGAAATTTTACCAATCCTCTATTTCAAAACTTTTTATAGGATATCTACTATCTCTACCTGTATGGAAATATATACCCAATAACCTGTGGATTTTGCTTTGTTTTATTTTTTAAATACATTGAAGCCATACCAGCAAAGAACTACACAAATAAGCCATGTGCTTTTGCAAGTTTTGCCTCTTGCATTTAATATTTCATGCAATTTAATGACAGTAGGGATCAAGCAACAAAAAAATCAGACATTTATTGAGTGCTGCACCAAATCTCGGGTAGGAAAAGGACAAGTACCGCAGTGACATGGATTTCCTATTTTGCTTGCTACAGCTCTATCACATAATTATAACCAGCTGCTCTAGGCTAAACAGAGGGTATTGAGCTCCAAGAAGTAAAACTAAGTAAATGAGATAAGTAGCTACGATTATAGTAGAAATTTTTAAAGTGATGGAAACAAGAAAAAGTGTGAAATAGGAGAGTGATGCAAAGTGAAATTTAAGTCAAACTCTAAGGAAAAAAAAACCCCAACTTGAGTACCCTAAGAATAGAAGAAGAATAAAACACTCCACCGAGGATGCTAATTGCTATGTAAAATGAGGGCACCCTTCAATAAATATTATTATTCGTGTCCCTTCAAAAGATGCCATTGTAGATGCTACTCACATTGCAGTTTGACTGCAGATCTGGTGTAGGTTCATGTTTGCTAATGACATGGTTTGAAGTATTTACAGTACAATCGGCAGGTGAGCTGATTTTTTCTGGCCTGCCCTGGTCACTTTTCACTGGTGCCGGGGCAGTTTTGACTGGGCTGTCCCGTTTGCTTTCTTTGTTGTCCCCCCTGGTTTGTTTGGGAGGCTCTGATCTGGTCTTGCTCTCCTTGCTGCTTTCTCCTGTCATGAACGGATTGTGTGATGAGCATTGAAAAACAGAAGTAACCTCATAAAGTCATGTCTCCGGCTAATCATACACTGAAATTTTATTTTAAACAGCAAGCAGATAGATATAATTGATTACTTTTTGTATTGATTGTCGTAGACACTGTTTTACATTCCTAAATACTTAATTGATTGGATTAAAAAAATAGTATTGTCCTCACGTAAATCATAAATTACATTAGCCTAAAATCAAGTATGGTTTTTAAATAATTTATTTGTCAAGAAACTTCCACGATAAAGTTAACCGTTATTGAAAACGCTTGATACTGTTGTTTTTTTTTGTTTTTTTTTCAGCAGAATCCATATGAAAAAAGTTAGTGTTATAATAATGTATCTTCGTAAAAGAGCTTAGAATCGAGAAGGTAAGATAATTCTCACAAAACAGACAGATTATAAATGAAAAGTAAGACATTGAACAAAATGGAAAAGATAAAAAGCATGCAGTATTAAAGGCAGTCATCCAAGTGGAGTATAAGTCTAAAGAATAAGCAAAAAGAAATTGATTTAACCTTCATGCAGGTGACGGAAAAGAGAGCAAAACAAGTCCTAAGGTCTATGGAATCCCCAGTAGCAGGAATATTTCTTTTAAGGGGAAACCTGAGATTACTCTTTTTACAATGCATTACATGTACATGTATTTGATAAGTGTAGATTTGTATAAGGTACATGGTTACAAAACTTTTTTTTACTCAATTAGTTAAATCAAACAAAATTTGGGTGGTTCAAAAGTTAACAGCTTTGTGAGAGCTTGAGTATTTTTCTTCATACTGTTGTTCAACGCAGTGGGAAAAACTAAAAAAAGTCATATTGAACTTTAGGAGTGATTGTAAGCCTTAAGCGTAATAATCTTTGTCTTAATCAGGGCAACAACAGTACTATGCAAATTTTAAGCTTACAATATGAAGTTATTACTAAGTTCTCAAAACTAAAGATCCTACTTTGGCATTAAGATAGAAGCATGCTTGAGTTTTCAATAATAATACAGATATAATAACACAGAGGAATAAAATATGAAGCGATAGAAAAAGTGACACTGACAGTAATAGGGGTAATATTAGGGGATTAGAGGAAAAAAAAAAAGATATAAAAAATCGCAGGTAATGGGGCAGGGGTATATTGATTTTTGACAACTATTGACATCCTTTCTTTTATTATTATAATTATAATGTTACTACTCGTTTTGTTATTACTCATAATGTTGTTAGTGTCAAAGTAGGAGTAACTTTTCATGAGAACTGTGGGGGTGTTTTGCAAATATTAGCATGGGTAGCAGTCATTTTATCACTGGTGTGGCTTTGAAGAAATCAGAGAAATGGACATTTCAAAGAAATACATGTATTAGATTGTCACGTGGTGCATTTTGAATAGGATTATTCCAATGTGAAATTGAAGATGCATCAAGTCATAGTCAAATTTATTATCAACTTTTAAATTGCTCTAAGTGGTTTTAAAAATATTTTGTGAAGGTTGAATGGAAGAAATCTCTAGGGAATTAAGATGAAAGGCCATACTATCCTTTAAGCTTGAAAGCAATGCAACGTTTCTTCTAATGATGATTCAATGTGCACATATTTCTCGTTAAGGTTAGAATATATACATGTGTCCACAACCACACTTAATGGGGATTACACTTCACAAGCATCTATGGATTAGAGTGCTAGCACATCTGTACAGTTTTTTTAGTGACAATGAAAAGTATGGTGTTAAGCTTTTTTTTTATTTGGGACTCTTCAGTGAATGAAGCAAAGTGAGGGAATGCAGTGTATTTGTTTGTGAAACTATTTCCACTGCACAGTCCAGTATATTCAAGCAGGAAATCCTAGTGAGTAAATGCATATACCGAATTGAGATATGCTTGTTAGTAGAGAGACATTGACACTGCGATTATTTGTGCAAAAGGGCTGGACTACTGAATAATAGGTGTATATGTGGGCACCTTCGGGATTTTTATCATTAGGACCAGTGGCCATCTTAGCCTGGTGCATGGTAGAAAGCTCCTCCCAGTGACGCCTATTGTCCAAACAGCCTTCGTTTAGCGGACTCAATGATGTAGAAATTTGGGAAAACAGCTATGGGAGACAAATAAAAATTAAACGTCATAATGTGCAGATTTTCAACAAAAATTGTGCAATAGTTATGTACAGTAAAAATGATGGAAAAGATTTATGAATTTTGGGCAAAATAAAATTCTATTGGGTATAAAATAAATTGTCTCAATACTTGCTACAAAGATTTATGAATGGCACTTCAGAAACTTCAAATGAGGTGAATGTACTCTTTTATTCCTTTTATTTCAATGAACCTTTGAATTAATGAATAAGTTTGAGTATTGTTTTTTTGTCTACAAGGTCTGTTTAGAAAGAAATACAATTTAAGGATGGGGACATACAAAATGAAAATAAGAGCGTGAAATGTTTCAAAGACAACATAATACCTGGCATCTTATGAAAGAATATAAAATCTTTCTTTATAGTAATAACTAAAATTTAAAAAATAAGTAATGTAGCCTCTGTCGCAATGCAAATGTACTCAAGCAATATTTTTTATAAAACCTAATTTTTACTACCCATTGTGAATTTAAAAAACAACTCACAATCATAGATATTATTATAATAGATATAATAACTGTTTGTTTAATGGATTCTATGATGAGCCTATCATAATTTTATATTTCCTCTTCTCTCCTTTAAAAAAAAATTATACATAACCTTTTTTTTTATTAAAAAAATTACACAATTTATATACTGGCATCTACAGATGAATGCATCGTTCAATTGAAAGGTGTTCTCTGTTTCTGCAATAAATTTCTATAAAGGGTGCATTATATTGAAATAAATGGACAACAGGTTTAAAACGGTTTTTGGGTCCACTATATCTAAGGTTAAAGCTGATTCTAAGCCAGAAAAAGCAAAAGAGTTACATTATGAAGGACTAGAGGCAAAAAAGCTCAACAATGATGCGAAATCTAGCAAAGCAGAAAAAAATGCCCACGGGACTAGATGTTGAATTCTTTGATGATTTTCCATTAGCATGAGACCCACTCCTGGTTTTTGCTTTTGCTCCTTGGCCTTCTTTGTGTGAGGATTTCAAGGGACTTGATTGCTTTTTTTGTGGACTAGATGTACGAAAGTGATCTGATCCCTTCTTTGGGGTGACGGTTAATTTCTTTACAGCGAGTGGAGATCTTGGTGCTTTGGGTGAACGAGATCCTGCTGTCTTTGGTGAGCGAGGCCCTGCTTTATCTGGATTTTTGCTAGTCTCTTTCCCACTCTCTGAGCTTGAGCTTATCTTGGAAAACACACTGGGTGTACGTGGTGGTGTGCTGCAATCAATTTCTGATTCATTTACACCATCCATGCCATTGCTTTCCCAGAGCCTCTCCCAGTTGAGACGATTTGCCATGAGTCCATCGTAGAATGGTGTCAGTCGTGGGAACATGTCAGAAAATGTCTTTGAAGATGAATTGAATGAGAGAAATACTATACTCAAAAACCACAAGGAAAATATTTATAGCATACATGTATTTTAATTACTTATCGTCCTTGACAGCGAACAACACTATTTTATTTCAATACCTTAAATGTATATAAAAAAGGCACTTATTGTAAATAATATCTACAAAAAGCATGAGCCTTTTTATTACACCATTTTTGGTTTTTCTTCTCATTTAGGTAAACATGTTTTGTTATTGGGATTTATACCAAGACGGTAGTTGAAAGATTCAATTTTATATAAGTATTTGTTTCATTAAAAAAACAAGTTGAAGGTAAGCTATGCAACTTAAATCTGTGGTTAGAATGCCTACGATTCAGGCGGTCAGTGGTTAAGAAATCTGCTAAAGCCACTATGCTCCATATTTGTTGGGTCAGCGTCAGTAACATTTTGGCCATGTTCCTGGTTTTAAACTCTGTGGTCCTAGATCGTGTCGAACTTTTTGTGCTATTCACACAATGCTATCGGCACTTCAAGGCTTTTGTGAAGACATTAGTCCTAGAAGCGGTCCATGATACATGTATAGCCTAATTGCTAATGTTGGACCCAAACCGTCCCGTTATTGTAATTAACTATCCTCTTTGAGAACCAAGAGAGAAGGTATTAATTTCTACAACCAATTGTTACTTTTTCTCCACACATCATAATAATATATTCATGAAAGCCAGGAGGCTTTTTGATACAAGGCTGGTACAAAAAAAAAGTTAAATTCAATAGGCTTGTATCATTCCAATATAATTATATCGAGATCACATGACTGTTCAAGGGCACTTTGAAAAAATTCTCACTGTAAGCATATGATGAAGACATTTTTCTATAATTCGAAGTCAAGTATCTCAATTTTATTATTAAGAACAGGGTCCTCAGGTAAAATACCGGTACAGACTATTGAATAGTGCTTCACAAACCCAAAAATAGAGCAAACCAGATACACGTGAGAAAGGATTTTCAATGATTTTAGTACCCAATGGATCGTTTCATCTCTCTAAACATGTACTGAGCCAAACAAGAGGCAAAAAGTAGTTGAAAATCAGACTCAAACGTTTTTTTTCTGGTTCTGTAATAATAGGAATCAAGTGCGTTCTAAGAGCCGATTTGGGCTTAATCATAACAGATATATTGAGAAATACAGAGAAGTTTAAATCTCTTTCTTAAGAAAAATAAAATGTGGTCTACAAGTACAAATATTCTTGTGTGTGTTTAGAGGGACGAATTTTAAGTAATTTAATTTATTGAAATTGAGATAGCTACATTAATAGATTACCTCATAGACAGGTTTGCAGATGAAGTCAATGAAATCCACCTGCATTTTTGGTAACTCATCTTTTTTTTCTCGGTCCATCATTGGCTGGAGAGATGAAATATCCATGCAATGTATTTATCATCTCTCAGTTACGCAGAAAAATACTACTGAACAGTAAAACTAAGCGATTTTCACTATTTTATTCTTTTGAGCCAGTAATGCATGGCTCTAAGAGATTCAAGCCTTTTACTACGAAGGCTGTTGCATCCAATCAAATAAAAATGCTTAATACCGGGGTACTATATTTAAAATACTAGTTTCTTGCAGCTCACAATCTAGTAAGTTAAATTCTGTTTAGAAAACTATTATTTACAATATGATATTATGTGACAATGTAATCCTAAATGCAAAATAAACAGAATATTATGTGTACTGTTGCTACCTTTTTCTTAATCTT
The DNA here is from genome assembly GCA_003991915.1 of Elysia chlorotica. Taxonomy (NCBI): domain Eukaryota; kingdom Metazoa; phylum Mollusca; class Gastropoda; family Plakobranchidae; genus Elysia; species Elysia chlorotica. The sequence continues at coordinate 36,971 of RQTK01000796.1, read as the reverse complement.
CGAGACACTTTGTGATAACTTTTATTATATAAAAAGCTACTCTACACTGTCAATAGTCTCACAATGGGTTTTTCTCCGAGCTGAGTTTTTTCAATGTCTCCTTGCTCAAAGAACTCTGCAGTAACAAGCTGAGCAATCTCTTTTTGTATTCTCCATGGTTTTGTTATTGCAGCCACATCACAGGCAGTCATCATCATTGCTCTGAGGAAAGCAAAAAAAAAATTTTTAAAAAATGATAAGTTTGGATGAAAGCTGGAATAGAGACTTAATATTAGGATCATGTGATTCTTTTCTGCATGGTATTATTTTGATACCAGCAAAAGTAATACACAATGTAGTTTATAATTAGACATTACTTTTAGCAGTGTTAGCAGTAATTTATCTTCACAAAATTGAAAGAATAGCATAAAAGCACATAATTACTTGAGTAAATCTTTCTTGTATTCTTCTCGAAATTCCTTCTCACCCTCCTGCACTAGTGCTTTGAAGTCTCCTCGTTTTCTAGTTGAATAAGAGAGAAATGATATGCTTTAATGACATAATGGATTATGATAGATCATTTGCATGCAACTGGCAGTGTGACCTTTAACTGTGCTAACAATAATTGTATTATGCTTTTAACAATCAAAAAAGCTTCAAAGTCATCAAATTTAATTGGATTCCCTATGCATTTTTTGTAATGGGTAAAATAATTTGCAACTATTACTGCCTTTATGTATTTCATAGACCTTTTTTTAGTGTCTGCCACCTTTGTGTTACATAGAATTAATAGTATTAACCAAATTTTGTCAGCATTGCATGTAGCAAGTCGGACTTTATCATTTCTATACTTTCTGAAATTACAAATATACATTTTGCTGTGTTTGCCACAGGAGAAATTAATATGAAACTACGTTATTGACAACATACTTGTTTGTTTCTCAAAAACATTAAGATTTGTCCACCTCTAGCACCCCTTTCAATCCACTCATTAGCCACAGATGTTATTAAATTAATATTGTCACAGTGCTACCATTTTCGCATAAGTCATTTTTGCTACTTTGAGATAAGTTATAAAACCTGTTTTATTTTTCTCCTTTCTGCCACATACACGTATTGGACATACGTTTCCAATAAGATAAAACAAAAACATATTAGCGCATTTTAAATCTGTCCTAAAATAGAATTGGTTCCATATGATAAGAGTTAAGACCATATACCATTACTAGTAATAAGATAGCCAAAGTTGAGATAAGAATGCATGATCTTAACATGTGCGCATCACCCAGCTTCTTGGCAACTATTCACATAAGTTTGCTCCTTTAAGTGTCAAATTTCCAAATTCCACTAGCTCTGACTAAATGTCATAGATATGGAATTACCTCTTTCTTGCTATGACTTACTTAAAGTATAAAGCAAGATCAGTGGAGAGAATAGCATGCTCCAGTATCTTTATTGCTCTCCGATATTCTTCAGGAGAAAAAGACTGGAAAATGTTGTTGCCCTTGGTGGGATAAATGTAAAGAGAGAAATTATTTTTATGTTACTTAAATAAGTATTCATTTCATTTCACTCTAGTCTTATACTCATGTGTACACAAGCTGCAAATGTACTTTTGTTTGCCTAATAAACCTTTATTATGACTGGCACTGTTAAAAAAAAGTTAAATCATTTGAATAATGCAATACTTTCTTGAAGTGTTCATCCTATTAAATCCGGTTTGGGGGGGGGGGGGGGGGGGGGGGGTTAGTCCACTGTCAAAGACAAAGAATTAAATAGGTTCAAATTGGTTCAAATTGAGGGAGGAAACATGAATGTTTTAAAAAAAAATAATGACATTTAAACCAGATAACTTTAGAAGAGGTTAGTCCACTGTCAAAGGATATGAGGTTAAAATTGGTCCAAATTGAGGGAGGAAACATGACGTTTTTTTAAAGAAAAAATCAATGATAAATGTCATTTTATTCGATTTAGAAAAGAAATTTCAGATATGATGCTGAATTGTTGAAAGAATACCAGTGCTGAATTGTTGAAATAATACCACTTCACCATCATTATCTTAGTAAGGTTTAGAAATTTGGACATTTGGTTTCAAATAAAGTTCATGGTTGTTTTTAGTGCTTGTTATACTTTTGGAATTACCTAATTGATAGATATAGGTTTCATTAAAAGAATTCTTATTCAAACAATCATTGGCAACCTTTTCATATTATTATTTTTAACTTAACTGATAGCTTAAAATGTCTTATTTAAATTCATTATGTCTTTGTCAAATTAAAAACATTATGAAATGATTTGATAAGGTTTGTACATAACCACAGCATTAATTGAGCACACAAACACATAAAAAATTTGTTGTGAAAGAAAAAACAAAAAATTTCAAGGTGAACCAAAGAGATGAATAACATAATAGCTTGGCTTATAGCCTCCTCTTTGAGTCATTAGTCTGCAAAGTTTATCATTTACCTCACTGTTAAGGATCATGATACAATGATCAAAATGATGATGCTCCAACACAGATGTACTATACAGCATTGCAAGTGGTGAAGCAACCCTGGAATTTAAAGCATTGCATTTGACAGATATAAATAACATATTCAACACATTTGTAAAAGAAAATCTCCCTTTATTTGGGAAAATTCTTTGATAGATACAAAAAAAGGTAAAGAGACACAAAATAAGAAATTAGAGAGAGAGAAAGGGGGGGGGGGAGAAGGAAGGGAACTGTCATTTAACTTCATTTTCACTCTAGTAGAAGTACATTTAATACAATGTACATTGTAGCTTACTTGACTTGAAAAGCATTATTAGTTCCCCTGTGATCCAGATCATGACATAGACAAGCTGCCATCAAGGCAAACACTTCCACGGCATCAAATTTTGGTCTCAGTTCCCCAGTCTGCAAACAAACAATATAATAGCTACAGACATTACCGAGATTTTGTAACCTGCAAATTAATTATTTTTTTTTCACAAAAGAACAAAAATTATAACCTCTACTAAGAATGACAAAGAAAACCTTAATATGTAAGACATTCAAAGAAAAAATAGATCACTAAAATAATGTGAATGTCAAGATAAACAGCATTACTGTATTTAGGGTGTTAGAACTGATAAACTGATGACCCGCCACGTTTTTTAAAACTTGTTTTGGATTGTTCACAAGCCTTTTATTTTTTTTATTCTGATACATATATTCTCACATATCGCCGGTTGCATCGCAGTGGTAATAAGGAAGTCTTAAATTCATGATGTTTTTTTATAGAGACAAAGAGTAAAAAACGAAAATCCCAATTTTTGTCTTTCGTTTTTGTTTTGTTTTGGAAAAGGGCAGATTTTGCGGCCGCGAAAAACCGCAGGGCCAATCTAAAACTGTTGTACCTAGAGCCCCCTCCCCCCTCTAATACTTACATAGAGCATAGTGAACATGGTTTGACACACGTTAAAGGCGTGTCGCCAGTTATGATATGTCACTGGTCTGTAGTTTTTCTTTACTGTACACACCCATCGACACATCGTCTGCAAATAGAATAACATTAAATACACTAGTATGTAAAAAGCTACAACATGATCGTCCTCAAATTTGTCACATAATTGTACTCAGTATGAACATTTCAGTGTGAACTTTTTGTAGTGTTCAAAACGGTTATTTTTTTTACTTCGTTGAACGATGCTCTGATGCTCTATTACTATACCATTCTTTTTTAAAGACGTGCTACGTCGGAGTTTTTAAAGGTTAAGGAAAAACAGTACACATCTCCTATTAGAAAGAAACTAGCCTTCTCCTTTTTGTCAAATACCGAGGCTTCCAACGATAAGAGGCAGGGTCACCGAAATAAACAAACATTTGCATTTAAAACCGAAGTGAGCTACTTCATTAAATATTAGGTACATTTAGGACAATGCACATTTTAGGTCTAATAGGCTAGTAGATCAAACGAAAAATACGATATGAGTATACGGCCTATTCAGCCCTATGATACTAATTTAAAATACGTTGATCGCCACAAGTAGGCCTACTACCAGAGACTATAGACTTAGTAAGACGTCTGACAAACAGAGCGCACAGTGCTTTTTGATTCGGGGAGCTAGCGTTTTACGCGTGTTCACTCTATTTCTCCATTGAAATTAAAGTGGTTGAACAACGTTCAGATTTTTACTAAGGTTTAAAGAAAGAACAAACCACCTTAATTATCTCAACTCTCGTACGCTAAATCCTCACCGTGAAACCTCTCATTATAAAAATGTGTTCACTTCACGCAATTCGGTGACTTTGCCTGCTATTTTGGGTATCCTCGCTCCATACCTACAGAGTTTCCGTATTGTCTATATATGAGTATTTGAATGTTGTTCTTTTAAATGTACAAAGCTGGTAGTCTCGAAAATATACAATTCACATTCAAGTGCCTGTTGCAACATAATTATGATTCTTGGTAAGTATGCAACTGCATCCTCCCTCTTTTCAATCATGCATAAGACTTCACCACCCGTACTCCTTATCCTTGTCCAACTCATAGTGCTGATGCTATGCGACTTCGCATGGTGACTGCAACTACTACAGTCACGCATACACACAATCATTTGTTTGTAAATTTAAACCATATTAATACCGAGACTTATAGCTAATTCACAGAAGAGAGTCAATATATACCTCGTAAGGAACTTTGAACTGATTGATGAGATCCGCGTCTATAAACATGCGGATAGTGGCCTTGATGGTGTCGTCATCGTTCATCGCCAAGTCATCAAAGTCATACGTGTAAAGACGGTAGTCGTCTGCGGTTGGTATTTTCTCGACCTGTGGGAGGGAAAAATAATTTTTTGTTCCAACCTAATTATAATGCTATGCATGGTACAATTTATATTTTTTTAAACCACAAAGGAAACACGCTCAAGAACCTAATCAGAATCTGATCTGATCGAAAGCGCATAAAATAGCAGTATGGGTCTATGGGTGAACAAATATACTTTTTACAATGTGAGAATTCATAGAAAACAACAAAAGCGAACACATAAAGGGTTGGGGAAAAAACGAACCAATGCATGTCTGAGTTTGTTTTGTTTTTGTTTTCGTTTTGTTTGTTTGTTGTTGTTGTTTTGTTTCTTTTTTTGTTTTTTGTTTTTTTTTGCTTCAAACTTTTGGCTTCATCACGGATCAATTTTGCACTTTTCAAATTTAATTAATAAAAATAAAAATTACGGTACTAAATAAACCACAAAAAAGAAAACTGGGATTTTGAATCAATACCAATTAAAAGAGGGAAGTGCCTAATAAATAGATAGAAAAATTCACAAGGAGAAGGGCAAGACTTATTCTACATTATAGGAAAATTTATGAAGTGCAAAGTATAAGAAATACTTCAGACATCTAGCTATGCGACAAGGGAAAAAAGCTACGACGACAAAAACAAACATAATTATAAGTTCGCTTTATTGCATTTCACAATATGTGGGTGTTTCTATTAAAAATCAATTTAACCAGGCGTGTTAACACAACTACATCGGTATTAATAATGCCACCAACAGCAATATAGTAATAATAATAATATTAATAATAATAATAATAATAATAATAATAATAATAATAATAATAATAATAATAATATA
>RQTK01000796.1:4951-25291 GCA_003991915.1 Elysia chlorotica | reverse complement strand
AAAACAGCGTCTCGATTAGTACCTAAGAAGACGAGAAAATACACTTTCGCTGCTTGCAAAAATCCAGCACCTCGCTGCGCTATCTTTCACAAGCGGGAAAGGCAAGCGTGGACCTTAAAGTAAGCTGTGTTATAGTTCTCTGTTGTTAGAAACCACAAAGACTGGGACATTGCGGAAAATACCTCACAACCATTGTTTGCTCTTTCGCAGCTTGGTCTAATAATGGTATCTCATAAATCGCATTAATAATATGGATTCTTTTCACGAAACAGAGAATAATATATTTATAATTTTTAACTTGCATTGTGAACAACTAGGTTATCTTGTGGAAATCTATTTTTAGCTGTCAAGACTGTGGGGAGGGCCTGCATACTTAAAATGTCTAATAAAGCCACTTCAATAATGGAATGCACAATATTGTCACCTACAACGTCCCATAAACTTTACTTAACTGACTTTAAATATAACGTAGATTAAAGGTCAACATTGTTTAGTAAGATTGGTCGATAAATGATCAGTGCTAGTTGTTGTTTTGTTTTTTTTTGCACAAAAAGAAACCTATTTAGTTATAACCGAATATTTAGAATTAGTCAACTCTTTTAGGCGTAATCTGCTCTACTTCCTCAGACTAAACTTACCTCCACTTTGCCGAATCGTGCGTCCTTGCTCAAGTCTTCCACATTTAAAGGCTGAGAAAATATTGAAAAATTGAAAGACTCATCTTCACTTTATAATAAGATCACATGAATTATAATGTTATTGATGGTACAGATTCACGATTTCAATCTTCTTTGATTAGCATTGTGTACTAAACGCAAGGGACAAAGAACACCAGATCAAAGACTCACACTTCTTTTATTGCTATGAGCGCAACATACTCCGTTGAATTTTGATAATGGGGTTGAACTTAAATGATAGCTTCAATATCCTTATCTCTATAATTGCCTTTTCTTGAACGATAATTGAAAAGAAATTTGAAACATCATTAAGTCCTTGAAATTTAGATGGCAATCTACTACCAGTTTTATATTATTTTTTAATTTGAACAGATTTGTGCAATGGTATGGACCTGGTTTGCCGTGCGATACTTTTCGTGCCGAAATCGAAGGGTATTTGTGACAAAACTAACAAGATTCTCACCTCCCCAGCAACCACAGTGGACCTGGCGATGTGAGCGATTTTCGACTCCGCGATTTCTTTAGCGCTCGGCACCTTGATCTGGCCCTCATGTAATTCAAAAGCTTTGGAGAAAATGACCTCCTGTAAATTACCAAAGAAGATGGAATGCATTAAAAACAAAGATTATATCAGAGAATGTATCTGTTACATGGTAAAGAGGAAACAAAATTTGTTTTAAAACAATGCTTAGAAATTGTAACATTATTGCACCTACTTTTTAGGTACCCGTTAAGTATTCTTTGTCAAACTCATCAGTATAGCTATTCAATACCACAATAGGTTGTATTTTTTTTTAAGTTCAACCAAAAGTGCTGTATTTATACCTCTGCCTTTTTAGGGGGTGGTCTTTTCTCTTGGACGGAATTTTCGCCTATCACCGACTTGGAGTCTGTGGCCCGAGTGTTGCTGGGGTCCTAACATCAGTGGAAAATAAGCACAACATTAATAATTATTATTGTGCCACCTGCGATAATGATACATTCTCTTCAGACTGTGTACTATTTTCTATTTATAATTTATACTCGAACCTCTACGGAGAAAATAGACAGGTGCGTTAAATTGTATACATCACCTGACATTTTACTTTCAAAATTGATTTTTTTATGCCAACTTAGCTCTACTGGCCGTTTGGTTATGTACGTTTTTAAAGCTAAAAAATAGTGTTTCTTTTTTATCAGATTCATAAAAGTATATCAAAGCAGACTGGGCAGCAAAATGAGAGGGAAAACAGCGATATATTTATTTTGGGGGGAAAAAAGCGTATTCATGATCAGAATGGAGTTCAGATCTCACGAATAGAAACTATGTTGCCGTTTTAAGTTGCGTTTGTCGGCTGAAATGCCAAAACATAATTATAAGATTCTCTATAATATTTTAGCATCTTTAATTACAAATTAAGAGGAGGTTATAAACAAAAAAGAGAAACGCGTCATATTATTATGACATATTCAAAGATGTGGACCATGAGCCTGTCGGCCTCCTCCTTGCTGGCCGTGGCGTGGTACGACAAGACCTCAAGGGCCACGCTTTGCTTGGCCATCAGCTGGCACGCGTTCTCGTACATCTGGCAGTTGTGAATGCCCAGGCCCGTGAAGATGGAGAAAGCCTGGTGGGATACACGTAAATATAGGAAGACATTGTCATATTATTATGACATATTCAAAGATGTGGACAAATATAGAGCAGGAGACAGTAATTACAGATAACCATATTATGGTTATCTGTAATTACTGTCTCCTGCTCTATATTTGTATATAAGATGATTCCATTAAGTCTAAGGCACGTTTTCATAGTGTAAGTGATTATTTCCACAGTTGCTAAAAGGGGAAAGAATGGGTAAATACGTTTACCGTATGAGAAAATGACACAAAGCAAGACGTTTCTTGCATTTGTTTAAAATCTTCCCTGTTCCATATTCGAATATGACAAGAAGATTATTCATCATTATAAGGTTTGAATTGGGTAAAGGAAATGTGTATTTGATTATCTAAGTCTCATAGTCTAGACGATCTCTTAGCACGAAACTAGAAAATCAAGGAAAGAGGCGGATAGGTATATCTTGACTGTAATGAGAAAGATAAAACGACACCTAAGAGAGCAAAGGGTGTAGATACATTATATTGAAATGAAGATGAACATAGAAGTACTTTTGTTTCAGAATAAGGTCCCGATAGGCTATACAACAGTTACAAATAACTGGTGAAGCTTTCAATAAATTCATAATACGAGTATTATAAGGTTTTGATGAAATTTCCGATATTATTATTATTATTATTATTATTATTATTATTATTATTATTATTGTCGTTGTTGTTGTTGTTGTAAAACGTGTCCTTATCATGTTCATGATCGGGGTTAAAATGATATTATTGACTTTTTTTCCTCCAATTTTTAGTCATGTAACGAATTTGAGTGTATAAAATATGTTTTTGATACAAATTTAAAAATTGCTCTTTTCTTCTTTTTTTTTTTTTACTGTCTCTGATATTAATTTTTTTTTCTTGCACCTCTAAGAACGTATAATGAAAAATTAAAAGGAAAGGGCATTAAAATATGAAAATTACAAAGATAATTTTTGTAATGATTTAGAGTATTTGGTAACCAATGATCTTACGAAGCACACATAAAAAGAACATTCCGTTACGCCACAGTGACTGAATTTCACAACAGTTATATGACTCCATTCACAACATAATACACCATGGTCGCATAACCATTTAACAATTATAGCTAAGTCAAATCAATTTATACAGAATCTTTCGAATAATTATGATATTTTTATTGATGCCTTTAATGGATGATGAAGCTTTACTTTAGATTGTAAAAAGAAAAGAAATAGATCTAGAACTAGAAAGTTTTGGAATTGAGGTAAACTGCTTGAGAGTGGCATAATTTTAACCAAGTTGTTTATATTGAATAATGAAATTTTCCTTTTTAATGAAAGAAAAATAATTCATTTCCCCCTGTCATTTACTGAAAACTAACTATGAATGGCTTAAAAGGAAATTACCTCAAGTCATACGAGAATGAGCCCATTACATTTCGTCATACGGAATCAACTTTTACTGCTGGGCTTTAGGTAAGACGATAAAATTTCTTTCACCAGCGCTTCATTTTACTTAACTACCAATTAAACCAATATTCCCTGTTGTTTAACAGATAGAAAGCTTTTAAACTATCTTTTTCAATGTGGACAATTTTGAAAAAAACTCTTTTGAATAAAAATTAAAGATGAGGTCAAACACACAAAAGCCTGTTCTTGCTCTGTATAAAGTACAATCTACATTCCGCATGAGAGACTAGCCTTCGTTGGACGCAACAAAAGGTTTTGTTTCTTTTCTAAGAGTTTCATTAGAAAGATCCCATTAATGTTGTCATATCACCCTGGATTTCTATCCTTTTACAAGTATTCTTTACCAGAAAGATCTGTCAAAAACGAATGTTGCCTCTCGTGAAAAGAAAGAAACAAAGAAAACAATTACATTCAATTGAAGCTATAACACATTGTGGTGCTTAACTCTTAGTATTGGACCACAGCGTTGATATTACTGTTGTTTCAAAGGCATGTTGGACAAAGAAGTATAATGGCTCACATGAGTTCCGTTAAAAATTCATTCAAGTAAAAACATCGATGAACACAGACCAGTCATTCTTCGTGAGGAACAATGCATAGAGAAGAGTGACAGATATAGAGAAAAAAGAAATGTCTTTATAAAAATTGCATACAATTTGAAAAAAAAATGCTTGTTACTAAGAAAGAAAACCAAAATATTAACAGGAAAAGAAGAAATATAGCTGATTAGTTCGGAAGCGAGAATAATTATGAGAGCCATTAGTATAATAGTATTAATACACAAAGCATAGTTAGTGGGTTTTTTGCAGGAAAATTAATGAAAGTGCTTTTTGCTCGAGAGGCAAAAGTAGAGCAAAGTGGCGTTCAGGAGGTCTGGTCTAGAATTGAGAGATAGAAGAGAACGATGTAACAATATGAAGGAGAAATGCAAATCTAGTTGAAATGTGATTAGCACCGTGGCAGACGCTGAGAGTTGGCGGTCTACCAGGCCCGCGGCAGACCAGGGGCTGGCCAACGACGAGAACTGGGGACAAGGTAAACAGGCAGAGTTCCGTCAGAAAAAATGGGCCATGTTGCAAGCTACAGTCAGAAGTTGTTTTCAGGAGAGAATCTCTCTCCTACATTTGAATCTACGTCTGACAATTTTACACGAAACAGATAGGGGATACGACGACACCTGTCTTAGCCGGCCACATTAATAATCAAATAAATTTTGACCGCGATACCTCTCGAATAGGATCCAATTAATGCTCTTCTTCTATTTGCTTCACAACCCCCACAGATCAGAGTTTGTCGGCCTGCAAGGTTTTATAATTCTTTCACTGATCAGTTACAGCGATTGATGTTTCATTCTCAAGACATAACCCATACATTGATTGCTTTGTTGGTTTTCCATGACCATCATTAGCATCTAGGCTACATATCGGATGGGTTCCTAGACTATCGTCTGGAAATTGTACGTGCTGCAACCAAGGGACAGAGTGGGCATACGAGGACTTCTGCCTGAAGAAGCCAGTCACGTTGTACTAGAACCGACTCAGCCATGAAAACAGCGAGTTGGTCTGCTCGGAGATCAAACACCAAACCTGCGATAAGAAGCTACCCCCAAAACGCTTCGTTCAAACGACTTAACTGTGTTTAGTTAAGTAGCTTTTACAACCTCAAATTGAAAAAAAGCTACATTTAGAGAAAGCTAATGTGCGATTTTATTTAAGCTTTCAAAGAACATTTGTTTAGCTTGTTTCTTCCCCCTCCTCTACCCTTTGAATCCTTTTTCCATATGGTGAACTTTCCTTGATAAAGTAATATTATTTCAAAAGAAAAAAAAGTGGCAAGAGAACAATTGCATTACTTATTATCACCCATTTTCATGTTGCTAATCCCTCCAAACCATCTGACGCATCAATGCATTGCCATCACGGCCTGCACCCCCTTGTCCTTTCGTAAATGTAATTTTCCATCTTCTTTACGCTAATGGAAGGTCACTAATGGTCGAAAGTAGAATACGAACAACATTGTTTTATTAATGTAGATTAATATTAGTACACGAAAGCGGCTCAAGGAAAAAGAAAGGCGTATAAAAATTATATTCTTTTTCTTAAAATAAAAAAAGACAATGAGGAATTTCTTTTTTACGATAAATATCTGTATCTTCGTCTATTTTCCATAAAAATAGACCTAGTTGATAAACTAGATTTAATAACCTGACTGTCTTCATGCCATTGCTGAGACAAGGAAAGTGAAAATAGTGCTTTACGCAGAATCCACGTTATTCGCTGGTAATATATCTCAGTATTAGTAACGAGATACGAGGCTGTGGTAGAGAGGTACAGTAACTGGTGTTTCATGCAGGCAAGATGTATTCCAATATACAGATTGGTATTGATCTGCTTAAAGGAGTCGATTCACCAACGTGCACAGTGTTAGACAAAATAAACGCAAAGCCATAAGCTACAAAAACAGTGACTTCGTTTGGGTGTATAAAGCTGATCATGCCTTGAGAATACAAATACATTTCTTCACGTGCATTCACAGACATAAGACAATTAGTAGTTTGAATGTAATGACTCCAGGGATATACTTGCGACCTTAATAATTATTTAAAAAACCTGTTCTCTATCTTCGTGCGTCCTCAAAAGTATGTACACATGTAAATATTTTAATCAATAAAATAGTTCGGTTTAAGTATACCTTATTCTAATACCCACATCATTAAAATTCATTGCGAATCGCTACAAGGAGATAGCTGTAAATTGGTCGGTTAAGCTAACAATTTCAAAGGTGAACAGAACAGTTACGTATCTTTGAAAACCACTACAGTTGATCTTTAATTGTAAACATACAATGGAAAATGTTCTAAATCGAATATATTAAACGATGCATTCTATTTTCGTTAATAATAATTACAGAGTAATAGAATATGAGAATACAGACAAATGTATTATTCTTCAGGATGAATTTGCATCTTACACAAATGATTTATTTTATTAAACAACTTCGCCATCGCTCACAAAATACCAATATGCAAAAACTCACTCTTAATATTTTAATGATGCATTATGTGGTGTCCATAACATAACAAATCGTAAATTGAACAACTAAAGACAAAGCCGTCAAAGACGCAACACACTGGTTTTAGTTGGGTGAGTTCATAGTCGTGATCAATACAAACGTGTTTGACAACACGAAATTGAAAGTTTGTGTTGAATTAGTACACAAAAGACAATTTAAAAAAAACCAACACTGTTATTGATATCCTAACGAGACAAGCCTCTTTTGGGTTCCTTTGCGCATCTCAGTAAAAAGTATACTTAAGGAATATATTTATGAAGTATTATTCAAAAGGAAAAAGGCACTCCTGCTGGATATGCTTTTAGTTTAAACAATTTTTAAACAAACTGTTATGAATAGGTAGACTCTTGTTTTGCGCGTCGATGCTGAAACTGTTGAACAACACCTGGACAAGAAAATTACAATATATACCAGCATTACTTTGAAAGAACGACTACTAATAATAATTCCTTATTCCGTACCACAGGGAGTTGGATACTTGATACAATCTTGATGATACACAGGTCCCTATTAATCACAAAAAGTCTGTTTTAAAGAGCACTCGTGCTCCTTGCAACACTTTCACATGTACGTTGTTACACAGTTCGTTTCACATGAAAGGCACGCGTGTTCCAGAAAACAAAACAACACAGTTTCCTGGGTGACACACTGCATACAAAACATTAACGTTCCGTCACATTAATGTGCATCCACAAGTAACAAAACCAGTTTGAGGGTGGGTGAGCGAGGCAGTATATAGGGGAGGTTCTCGGGCCGCGGGTGGAGGATGGAGAGCAGAGAGAAGCCAGGTCGAGGGGGTACCTGCATGGCCACAGCCAGGTTGGAGTTCCTGGAGTAGGAGCCCAGGCGGATCAGGAATCGGTTGGTGAACCTGGAGTAATCCTGCAAAGATGTTGCATGGAGGGCCACCCACCCGCACCAGCCGATACAAGGACAGAGGAGCAACGAAACAGGGTGAGATCAATATCGATTCCTTGCAAATTGTGATTACATACCTGCACTGTTGCAAATCAAGTCAAAATTTAGGTTTGTTTCGATTGAATGTCAATCAAATACTTTTTTTTCCTTGTCATCATCTTACTTCAAGGACACCAAAATTAGAAAATGATTTAAATGAAAATATTTTAAATGAATTGAGTTTAGCATAATCAAAGTCTCTCTTACAGTTTATTTTATAATGAAAAGCGTGTTTTTCTACAACTCTCTTTTTCGGGTTTAAAGTATTTACTAGGAGACTATTTTGTAAACTTGAGGCGTAAAAATCCTACAGTACAAGATATTCATTACTATTTTATAGAAAAAGTTTACCAATGAGTGTGAGTATGCAAAGTGCAATACATTAAATTTGTCAATCAGTATTAATTTTTTTGTCCTTCCGAGGCCGAATTAACGTTAAACAACCTTCGAATCTCACTGACTTAGGTGCTACAGATTTTCATGAGGTGGGGTTAGGGCTCTTCCAAGCTGTAGATTGTACACCTGAATTAGATAAGCACCTTTGCCGAAATACTTCAATTACGTGGAGTGTAATCTCAGAGAGGCAACTATTATAAGCATGCTCAACTCGCATGCAGAATAAAATATCGCCTACAAGACAAATACAGATGGAGAAAACGGTAGGCTTGATTCACGTTTCTGTTTCGGCTGCAAACATGTTTGGACAGAGAACGAAATCAAATAATTACTTCTAACTAGTAACTACTAGAAGCCGAACAATATTGTTGTGTGGTATAGAAATGCATAGCTTTGCTGGAGGCTTGTTGCATTTTATTCAAACAAACATGAATATAAAAAGTACGTAAGAACGGCATAAAGCTTAGCAAGCAATCTGATCTATTGTGAGACAAAATGGAGAACAACACAAACTAGAATATAGTTTGAATATAATTATTAGCTGCGGCAGAAATAATGTTTGTAAAATAATAATAGTAATATAAATATTATAAAATAATAATAATAATAATAAAAAAAAAATAACAATAATAATAATAATAATAATAATAATAATAATAATAATAATAATAATAATAATAATAATAATAATAAGTTGAAGTCATAACCATACAATATCTTCTAGCATCGCTAATAAACAAAGCATGGTGATAATCATAACCGACCACACAACGAAGCAAAACTCCTTTAAAACATTGAAACAATTTGGCTAAAATAATGTAAACACGGACTGTCAGAATTATCATTGATTTTCCAGGTGTAATCTAATTTGATGATTTCACACAGGGTATTGGTATTTTCAGATGAAATTTTTATTTAAGAGCGAATACAATATGACATGGGGTATATTCAGAATTAAAACAATGATACATTTTGGAAAACTAAAAACTATGCTATTTGTTCACTTAAAACGCCAAGTTAACCTTTAACAGTTTATTCTTTTCACGTTTTCTTTGAGTTGACCAATTGAATCGAAATTTACAACCCCCCCCCCCCAAAAAAAAAATGTAGCTTTATTTGCAAACCAGAAAAAAGGCAAAGCGGTTAGGAAGAAACTAGTGATGTTGTCCGAGACAAATAATAAAAAAACGTATCAATCAAATTGTTACCCTTGTTTCAAAATGACAAACGATTTTAAATCTTCCTCAATCTCATAAAAGTCTAAAACTTCACAGAACCAAACTGTACGATGCTGGAAGATGGCAGACTATTTCGACAAAGAAACATGAAATCGATTTGGAAATACGACTACTGAAGCAAGAACTTCCAGCGTCGTTAAAATTGATGCTGGTTGTAAATCGAAAACTATTTCCCTTGTATCAAAACCAGTTTCTCTTACTTTCTTTTTACCTTTCTTAGCAGGATAACAGGGCTAGTTCAGGCAATTCACGAAGGTAAGGTTTGGAAACCGATACATGACGGACAAGATTGGAATAAAAAAGGGATGTAGGAAAACGGAGCTACCAACCTACACCCACAAAGCGAATTGATTTTGTACGAATTTTTTGACACTCATGTACATAAATTGTTTGAAATGTAATGGGTGGTTGGGTTGTCGGCTCTGCGGAAGGAGATCGAGAGGTCGCATGGACTCACCCGCTCAAAGGAGTCCTCGAGCAGGAACACGCAGCACTTTTCGCACTTGAGCAGGTCCTGCGCGTCCAGCATGATCTTCTGCACCAGCTTCTCCAGGTTGCTCTGCTCCTCGAAGATCCCGCGCGCCAGGTGCAGCAGCAGCTGAGGGGCACAGGTAGGAGGGTGAACATAGGGTATTAGTAGATTATTATTGTGATACTAGAGGGATTTTTTTTTTTTTTTTTTTTTTTTGGGGGGGGGGGGGGGTTAGTATATTATCAGTGTAATAGTCGGGAGATGCGGTTCCATGATGGGGCCATTGTCAGAATTCTCCTATTGATTGGGCCTGTCTCAGTTTAAAAGAATGTGACCAGCTAAGACGGATGGTCTATTCTTCCCTCTTCGTTATTATGTAGCAGCATAGAAATTTTCAGACTTTATTCTTGGGACCTTGCAGAGGGGGTTTGACAACGAAATTTCATTTACCTATTAAAACAATGGTAGAACTAAGCAGCTTCTTCATTGGTACTTTTGTAAAAGCCCTAAAGAATCAACATCAATACCTTTATTGTTTGTCTCGCAAGGCATAAATCAAAAGTTGAGAGGGGTATTATTATAATAAATCTTAGATGTCACTGAAAGTCACATGCGCCTGTAGATAAAGATATCCGGAACAAGATTATACAAATACAATGTTCATGAAATGATCTGCAAGCATCATTTAAGAAGTTATTGCAAATAACAATAAAAAAATACTGATTCCAATTAGAAAGATATCGTGTGATTTCCCTCCTTTGCTATTTCTAAAGATAAATCGAAGGCACACTGATCTAACAAACAGTTTTAAAAGAAAATAATCCTATGGTGAGAAATGAAACCATTCACCTTATAATTTGGGAAAGATGGCCATTTATTTTATTTTTTTGCATAATTATGTTCTATAAAATTAAGAAAACACAAGTGAGATATTTCTCTGGTTGGTGCAGTGAGGTTGCGTCAATTGTGAAAGACACCATATTGTTTAGTTATGATTATTCCAAGGATTATCTTGAAAAGAGGTTCTCGCTGCACTTTAACATAATTAAATTCGCTTTACCCGACCCAGAGCTAGATTTACATTGCTTAAGTTAATTCCGTGATCCCGGCCTAACCGAGTTCCCACCTAATCTGGTCAGAACGATGACCCTGGGACCAGTGAGCGTCCGTGTGGACAACTCGAGCGTTCTGGGGGCGATACAATACTGACAGCCGGCGGTGTCAATGCACGCTATTTCAATACATTTTTCTATCTTCCTCTGCTCTGTTCTTGTTCGGAAATAATTCCGTTTACTTCATAAAAGGTTGTGCTTGATTTCACGAGACAAAACACACCAGGCATAACTGCTGTATCATGGTTCTCTCAAGCTCTATCACTTCTCTAGGTTTTTTGACGAAGGATGTTACCTTTACCGCAACACGGTGATTCTTCTTACTGCAGATGCGCGTGTCAGGCGATCCTTTTGGTCGTTCATAAAAAAAATAACAAGCTATAGAAAATTATTATATTTCCCAGCGGTCAGTCACCACGCTTTGTACCAGTTTATGGACTCTTGACTGCTATGTTTCCTTATCACGCTAAAAGATATGTAGAGGTCAACATTATAATTACTAAACACCTAAAGCTTTGGGATTTTAATCCAGCTGATGTGCTAAAGCCGCTGATCCCTGCTTAGCTTGGACCCTGTCACGACTGAAGAGCAACGCCAAGGGGTTTGAGTCGTCGCTGCACAACGTCCTCACTGACATGGCGGACTGTGACGTCTTCTTGTCGGGAGTTATGGGACATGAGCCAAGTAGGGCAAGTCAGACTGTTACAGTACAGGTACTCAGTAGTGTCATATCAATGCACTTTCGATGTTCCTTTTGTGTTTCTTCAAAACACCCTTCGTATTGGATAAGTTGCATAAAACAACAAGAGCAGTTTTACTTGAATGCAACTCATCAGAATTGTTCTAATGATACTTTGATTCTATAGAAAGTAGTGTAAAGAAAAAATTTCATTGCCTTACCATCAATGAAATCCTAGCGTGTTATTTGAACTGCGGAGTTAAAATAATATGCATATTAACATTACTTAAAATCAAAATAATAGGCCGTAAGTGTAACGTTGTGGTAAGCTTACGACTCGTTGTAAGACATGGAAATAAGAGGAATTTAAGACATGTAAGCTGCCGCAACAGAATGTGGTTAGAGAATCACTAACCTGGTTGCGTTTGAATTCGTTGACAGACATCTCAAAGAGTTGAGCATTGGTGATTCCAATACCGCAAAAAGTCAGATACTTTTTGAACAGCTGTGGATATCGAAAGTCGTCAGTTATTTATTCCATTTTTAAAAAAGTCCAGCATGGCACGAACTTTTCAATTTTGCGGTTCACATTGTTTTATAGCTTCATACGTATGTCGTATTATCAATGTTTACATATTATAGAAATGAGCTCAACTCAATACATTTTAATGAACATGCAGCAATAAGTATTTTAATAAATCAAAATATACATTTTAAAGGTTTTAAGACTTGAAGAACGTTCTCTCAAAACATCAATGCCAGGGAGTAAAAGCTGTCATAGTAGCTCTTAAGTTTTAGTGTGAAAACTAGATAATATTTAAAAAATAACTCGATAAAATATAACAGGATTCGAAACGACCTCACTTTAGGTATCAGAAATAGGGTGACAAGGTAAAAAAAATAATTGAAGAGCGTTTTTCTGAAAAACTTGCTTTACTCACCATTAAAATGTTCTAAGATGTAACAAGATTTGTTCTACGTTTTAGCAAAGATAAAGAGCATTATCATTTTCAATTAATTCAAGTTTTCCTATTTTTACATCTAAACGATTCAAAAAACATGAAAGCTAAAGGCTAAAATTAACTAAGAAGGAATGTTGCTACAGTGATCCAACTTGGGAAAAAATCTCTTCCATTTCGTTTTGTACTTTAGGGGACAGGAAAGCCAATTAAAAACAAACTTGGAGAAAAAATGTTTAATGAGTTGAAACTTCTTGTTTTGTTTATCGAATGGAGCTACAGTAGTATTTTGGCTTTCCACTTTGATTCAGAATAAATGCTATGTTTGAAAACAAATTTGGGATTCCCATTGAAGACAGTTTATGATTTTTTCCTAACATTACCAAAGAAGAATTAAAATAATTCAATCAAAATTAAGAGCTAAATGATTTTATCAAAGCAGAGAAGCCTGTGCGCGATTTGGGAAAGTTAAAAAGAAAAGCCGTTAATATGACAATGGAACGGCTGATTCTTTTACGTAAATAGCATTTTTAGTTTATCCCATTAATTCAATTGTGTATATTATATGCTGTTTGAAAAATGCATCATGCCACGAATACAACTAAACTGCATGTAGCAGCACCCAAATTAAGGCACAGAATATGGTGTACACTTGGGTGTATATAAAACGTTATAGTGAGTTTTGTTGTTTTTGTTCTTTGTTTGATGTTTTTGTTGTTTGTTGTTTGTTTTTTCATTTGGAAACAAATCTATACATTAGGGGTTCATCTCGTCGCAACAATATAAGAATATGAGTGCTTACGACGAGACGTAAGCTACGTCATGTTTGTGCTTACTAGCCTAGGTGTTTACTTAGATTTTTGCAGTACAAAAATATCAGAAAATAAACAATGCAAAAAGTGTAGAAAACGATGCAACATAAAATAACGCTGGCACGTGCACAAAATGTATTTACTCTAAGCTAAATATAATTACAAAGTTTTCTTCATTTCAGAACAATCATAAAGAACTTAGTTGAAAGGGAATCCAAAATACCATGTCGAAAAAGGGAACAAACGCATTCTTGAAACTGACTTTAATGAATGTGTACATATTTGTTTTGGAGATTCGTGTTGTATAACAATTTATACTAAAGTAACTCTCATGCAACGAATAGTAATAAAAAAAAACAAATAGCAGCCTTATAGCCACAACGGAAAATTCATATTGTTGCCATTTCAAAGTTCGTTATAGAGTGGTTTGAGTGATAAACTGACTAAATGTGAACTTCTTTGAGTGCCAATTAGACCAACCAATTGACCCGGTATCGATCTAACACGGTTTCAAAACTGATAATTCTAAGAATGTTTTGGGGGCTTGCCAGGAGCGGGGAGTTAAGTGTCTCATTGTTGAAAGATCACTTACCTGGACAGTTCACTAAGTGGTTTAAACGTGGGGCGCATTTGCAATTCCATTGTGACAAGCTAGAATTAACCGGGAACTTGCTATGAGTGTAAATTGTGGAAGTGGAGGACCCGTAATTAATACAGTCATATTAAACCTTAGTACACCCCCAGCTTTGATAGTGCGCTGCGTGTTCCGGTGAAAGTGTGGGAAAAGTCCACCAAGAGTGTTACTAGAAACCTCACAGCGTCTTTCTGGATTATCTCATACAAAATTTAAGAATATCGGACCTGGGGTTGTGGGATCAGAAATTCATGATCGCAGAGAAACTAGAATAGAGAACAGTTAAACAAGATTTTTAGGCATATCACTGACAATAAAACTGATATCTTACTCGCGATCAAATTCGGTTTGTGTGGCTCAAATTTCATGTATGTAAAAAAAATAAAAAATAAAATAAATAAAATATAAAAACCCCAACATCAACAACATTTTTTATGACTGCTCTTTTACTTACATTTATGGAAATACTTTCAAATTAATGATGTATAATTATATATCTTTTTGAAATTACGTATTTTTCAATACTACCAAAGACCAAAAATTACTTCAGCAAAAGCCTTCAAGCTATACAAACAATTTCTGCCCTTCATATCCCATGTTTGAATCACCACAAGAATTAGAGAACAACATTTATACGCTTTAGAATGCACATAATTATTTACTTTAATATCCACACAGTACACACATTTCGAGGATATATCGTCTAATACTTAGTGTATCACATTACACATTAAACATAGGAATACTCAGGTCATTGTTTTGTCTACCTAGAGCGGCGGTCCCTGTGTCAAACGCAGTTATTAATATTATAATCCCGAGTAGCGGTGCACAGAGAGAGATTAGGTGAATGGTCCAAGGCAACAGAGCCTTTAATCCCATATTTATTACAAGGTATGTCCAAACATGGCCTATTTACAAGTGGCGATTAACAACTTTTGCTTTTTAACTAGTGAACGAGCTTCGACTTATAACAAGCGAACCAACTTTCCTCTTATTACAAGTGAACCAAATTATTTAAAAGCTGCATTTTTGCAACACCGAAAACCAGCCCTCCTTGTGGCCAAACCTTGTTTCCGGTATATCACTCTCATAAGGCGTTCTACTTAATTTTTCAAAATTACACCAGAGCTGTTTAGTACGCTGGATTGGGTAAACGTTGCCTGTGGTCGCTGGTTCGCCTGTCACTAACCCTTGACCACTTACAAAAGTCCCCACAGAGAGCTTAGGGCTAGCCTGATCGAGCGATTCAAGGTCAGAGCTAAGTTGACGCCCAGTGGGGATTCTAACAAGTTTTGATTAACAAGTCCCACCGCAAATAATATCCTCTACAGCCGTTTTTGCTGAATGAAAGTTGAAAATAAAGTAGAAAACTTTTTATAATTTATAACGTGTGCACAAGATAAAATTTTTTTTTATTATGCATACATAGCAGCAGCAGCAGCAGCAACAACAACAACAACAACAACAACAACAACAACAACAACAACAACAACAACAACATTAATGCTCCAAAACATAACAAAAATGAATAAAGAGTCTATTGTGACCTACTGTAACTTGAGCGGTGTGGGGGAGGGGGTGTTCAAAAAGATGTTTGTTGCAAAATAATGTTAGAGAAGGTTCTATAATGTTTTTAAGAGGAATCTTATACGGTGGAGTGACGTAGTATTAAAAATGATGGATACTTGCTTTTCCTTATGAGCGACTTTATCATTAACAATAAAATTATTTTTTGTTTTCTACGTTTTCTAGAGTTTTGGACGTGTCGGTATTGCTTCTTAGGCTATTTTTTTAATTGGCAAAAAATGGAGAAGGTTGCATCAGGCCAATGCTTCAACTTTTCTTCTTTTATTTGAAATAATCTAAAAATAGAAATATTATATTAATAATGTCTCTTCTCCGAAAATGAGACAATGTTTGTGAATGTTTTGCATTTAATACAGACCTTTAAAACGTAATATCACTATTTAGAAAAAAAAATGTTAGTGTTGAATATTATAGTTGTGATAGCAAAAAAATTAACGATAAGAACACCACCAACGACAAGATTCACAAAAACAACAATTATATAAACAACAGACAGCATTAACAACAACAACATCAACAAGAATGACAACAAAAGGGAATTAAAATACTACTAGTACTACTAGAACTACTACTACTACTACTACTACTACTACTACTACTACTACTACTACTACTACTACTACTACTACTACTACTACTACTAATATAATATTTCTATTTTTAGATTATTTCAAATAAAAGAAGAAAAGTTGAAGCATTGGCCTGTGGCAACCTTCTCCATATTTTGCCAATTAAAAAAAAAGCCTAAGAAGCAATACCGACAAGTCCAAAACTCTAGAAAACGTAGAAAACAAAAAATAATTTTATTGTTAATGATAAAGTCGCTCATAAGGAAAAGCAAGTATCCATCATTTTTAATACTACGTCACTCCACCGTATAAGATTCCTCTTAAAAACATTATAGAACCTTCTCTAACATTATTTTGCAACAAACATCTTTTTGAACACCCCCTCCCCCACACCGCTCAAGTTACAGTAGGTCACAATAGACTCTTTATTCATTTTTGTTATGTTTGGAGCATTAATGTTGTTGTTGTTGTTGTTGTTGTTGTTGTTGTTGTTGTTGTTGTTGTTGTTGTTGCTGCTGCTGCTGCTGCTTACGATAGTCTTGTTTAACATAATTATTTCTACAATCTTTTGCACTCAAACCCTCTTTCTGCGAGTATAGAACACGCAAACATACTCTTTTTTTCTAGGATTTTTTAAATTCTACGACACAAACCATAACTTTTCCAAGAGTTATGGAACTTTGTTGGAAGACATGAACATGGCTGTAGGTTCAAATTAGCTTATCACACAAGAGAAGTGAGTAATATTAACCGATATTAACCGATGCGACTAATTGACTATTGTTAAATAAGAATATTTATAACGCAAAGAGGAAATCAGTTCTAGAGCTACTAGTACTACAATGTGACATAATGACGTCTTCCAACAAAGTGCCATAACTCGTTTTTTCTAAAACTGATTTTCAATATAGGAATTAGCAATACCCGTAAAGCACAGCGATGTGTACAGATGGGCTGCTAAGTGCTAAGTTCAATGAGAAGTATATTTAGACGCTCAACTTGCAATGTATTTAGTTGTCATAATCGGACGTCTCTCTCTCTCTCTCTCTCTCTCTCTCTCTCTCTCTCTCTCTCTCTCTCTCTCTCTACTCCCTCTGTGTCCTTAGTACCCCAGGCTAATCTAGGCAAAATCCATCCCTTGTGTTGACACCATGGTTCGAGTCAATGGAGCTGGACGCCGCGCCCACTAGCTGCCCCTTCCGGCCAGGCTTCAGAGCGTGGAGGGCTGATTGACGTGGCAGTCTCGTCCTTCGGAGCCCTGGGATATCCGGACCCACTATCGCGCCCGGAGTCGGAAGCTGAATGCTCCCTCTTTTTCACACCTGGGGTTCAGTTTATTCAGATATTTTTCTCGTCTATAACAGGTCTACAGGATCGTAACAAAAGCAGAGCCAGGTCTTATGTGTGAATTAATTTACCTAAAGCGTCGCAGGGGAAAGGGTTCCTAAGGAGACGATTGTTACCTAATGGGTTAGTGCTGTGGACTGAGAGCGGCATGTCCACGGTTCGAGTCTAACCTGTTGTAATATTCTCTGCAAAGGATTTTCCGGAAATCTTACCTACCTACAAAGCTATGTCCATACACTGAAAAATGCCTCCATCTTACCCTGTTATGTGATTATCTTTGTGAGAGAGGTCCTGAATGTTGCACAATGCTGCCTCGTTATCAGTGCTGCTTACTCTACCCAATTGTTAGCTGTTTCCACCATCTACTTTCAGTAATTTTAGCCATACAAGTTGCCATTTTCCATTTTTTGTCTTTAAAAATTTTTTACATCTTTCAATTTATTTTGTTTCCTAATTCCTCTGCATGAGACTTCGTCTTTTGTTTTTTGTGCTAGCCATTTTTTTCTCTCCATTTTTCTTATTGCGACTCTTATTTTGGTGGCAATGGATTTTTTATTATGGACTACGTTTAGCATCCATATGTCATAGTTGGCGGTATGCTTTTTTGAAGGAGAGGGGCATGTTTTTTCCATAAATACTTAGTTATTGCGACAGCTCCACCCTGTTCTATTCCTGCACACGCCCTCTTCTTTAGTTACGTTATTAAGAAAGTTGTCTTTTCAAGTTTTTGCAGGGTTCACTATTTTATTTTATTTTTTTTTCGAAATGTTAATTCAGTTCCTCGTACTTTTTCACCTATTTCGTTTTCCCTTTACGTGTTTTAGTGATATTCCCTTGCTTGTAGTGTTGAAGGTGTTAACGTATTAATATGTCGCTATTTCTGGTGTCTCGTTTTTTACCGGGGCGACGTCGTCAGAAATAACCACATTGAGGGTGTTTCTCCATCTATATTCACCCCCTGTGGAAGCCAAGATCTTTTCAATATTTCCTGTATGGCTGCTGTAAAAAGATTAGATCATGTCGGGTCACCATGTTGATCCTGCGCAAATAAATCACAGACACATTTTAAAATTATGCCAGTATCTAAAGCCCTTTTTCCGGTTTGTGTTTTTATTCAAAAAAATGTTACGCGTTACTATCATGAGAAATCTATGACGTTTTGTGCTCCGCTAAACTTATATTTACTGATGTTGCTAGGTACCCCATTGTACTTGAAAGCTGAAATTTACAAACAAAAAGAAACGAGGGAAATATCAAAGAATAAAAAAGAAACATAATGGGAATTGCGCTTTTTTTTCTGATCGCTCATTGGCTACAACCACAATGTCCGCTAGCAGTATATTCAGCGCCTTATATGCACCAGCTGCTGTAGTTGAGGTGACATGACGGAATTTGCGATCGACACGTAAATAAAGGGTGACCTAATTACGCCTCATGAGCAAGGGGTTTACAGATCGCTCATTGGCACCGTAAGTCAGACTCACGAGTCACGAGTCAGACTCACGTTTGTGGTTGGAGTTTGACTGTGGCTGGACTGTGGCTTCCATATTCAACCCTTTTTAATTTTTTTTTTCGCAGTCGGACCGAGGCAAAAAAGAATAAAGGTTTTATTCAGAGGCCACAGTTCCACCCCCAATCATAAGGAGCAGTCTGGCTGTGGTCTAAGTCTTCAGAAAAGCTATGATTGGACGCCAATGCTGATTACGTCAGCTATCGTCTTTGTTTTCGCTGTGGGTCGTGTTATCGCAAAATCTCTCTAGGTAAAACCAAACATTGGCCCAGAGTCTTACACTATAGGGTCGTGCTGCAATTTGGAAATGCGCTTATTCTATCTGAATTCGGATCAAGAAGCTTGAGGGAATCTGCTAATGAAGTTTAACTCTTTCCTAAGCCGAAACAGATTAATTAATGTGTCTTAGTTAACAAAATTTAATTTCATTCATCACAACACGTCTTAACTATTATTGGAACATCAAAGTAACATACAAAATCAATAAAAAGTGTCAAAAGCTTTTTTTTGTGTGTTAATGTTGTTTGATTGATTTTCGATTGCTTTTAGTTTGTTGTATCTTTGGTCTTAATGGAACATACAGAGTGGATCTGACATTCATCGACTTAGTCACTTAGGAGTCGTAAGTACAACGTGGCGGTAGCTTACAAGACGCCGTAAGCCTTTTTACTATGAGTTACCAGTTTACCACTACGTTGCACTTAGGACCTTTAGTGGTGGAAAGTTACCGGTATAAATAGTTAGTGGTAAGACTCACAGAGATATTTCAATTGAGTACTCATTTGTTTTTTAACCGACAAGCTAAAACGGCGTAAAAGTAACGTACCATCTCGTCGAAGTCGACGGTCTTTGGGTTAATATAAAAAAGGTTCATCTTTCAGATTTTGATATATTAAGCACTTCATTCTAGCGTATAAAGTTTGGTTTCTTTTGTTTGAGTATTTTTTGTTGTTGTTTTTGTTGTTTTTTAGTCAGCCAAGGAATTTCGCCTTTTCATCTGCATTTTGAAGTTTGATTTTTTTTTTCACATTTGGTCTTGCTCCTTGATTTTGAATTTAAAATTGCCTTTTTTCCCTATGCCATACACTTGCGACATCATGCTACAAAGAGAGAGGGAGAGTTTGTATAAAAACAAAATGGCATATCTTCATAAAATAATAAAACAGTGACATTCGGATAGAGTTTTATATAATAGAGGGATAAAACTAAAAAAACACAACCTTGGGCAGGTTGATGTTCTGTCTT
>RQTK01000795.1:196136-233017 GCA_003991915.1 Elysia chlorotica | reverse complement strand
AAGGGAGAGAGAGAGAGAGAGAGAGAGAGAGAGAAATAGACAGACGGACGGGTAAATAGTTAGCTAGAAAAAATAGTTACTGTCCGCTCTTTGAAAGTCTCACCGCAATGCATGCAACTGTTGGAGCATCGATTATCCATTCCAGACCTCCGAGATGTGTCAGCCAACAAGAGCTAGGGAATACACCACAGGGTATATCGGCTTTCGTCATTTCACATTTCAGTATTATATTAAGACATAAATTTGGGTCTGGGTTGGGCTCTTGAATGAAAGTTCCTTAAAATTCAAATAAACTCTTTAAATTCTACATCTTGATTATCTTTCCAAAACTTAAATATTCTATAAATATCCATGTCTAACTTTTCTGGGCATGGGGTGTTTTTGTACCATGCGATTACAAATGTGGTAGACAATTCCATTTTGCCTTTTAAAAATATAATTTCATAATTTATTGTGGCGCAGAAACTTTTCAAAGTTGGGGTTTGATGACGGTTAATACGTTTATTCCCGAGAACCATTTTGTTAATGTAAAAAAAAAAATTATTTTTCAAAGAACAATTGTAAATTTTGTAAAACTCTTCAAGAGGAAGATATAATCAATCAAAAGCTATCTACCATTTTTCTAAGTCGGTTTACGCGACAAAAATTAACTTCATAGTATATGTATTCAACGGCACATTTTGCCTAATCAGAAACGGAAAGTATAATAAAATAAAAACCAAAAACGAATATGGCTGTACATTATCCTTTACCGATTGTTCTCAATTATTTTATGAGTTTATTATGTTTTAAGCAAGCAATTGCACACTTCCAAAGGTTAAAAAAAAAAGTATTTTTCTGTTAATTTTTATGGCCCACTCACTCTGTGTTGTAGCGCACGATTCTGACACACAGGTAGATCACAACAAAACATGAGGGAATGCCTGCAAGAATGATCATGGGATTCAATATAGTGTGTCTTTCTTATAAGAGAGCTTGGTAAAATAAGCAGCGAAGACACCGAAATTGAAAAGAATATTGAGCTGGTATTTTCTCTTACAAAACGAGTAATTATCTAAGCTAAGAACATCATATAAACATGACTTTTTTCAATAAAATTAATGTTTGGGGGAAAATTTAATCATGAACCACGGCATGTTTTCGCTACGCTTCCTTTATTACATCATTATTCCGTATAATCTTATTTGTTCATTCTCCTTCACTTTTACTATTGTACTGTCCTTTGAAATGTAAGTGAGTTGGCGGCTGAATCATTTAAAACGCCATTAACATTTCAAACAAAACGATATGACCAAAAGTTTGTACAAAGGGCAATTAAATGTGCTAGTAATCTAGTTCGAACAAATACATTGTAAAACCAAGAAGATTCAGTGAGAAAGTTGATTAATATTGTGAGACATTATTCTTTTTTTTTTTTTACATAGCATGTGCCTATTATTCTGTTTACCCCATCCGATAGCCATGTAGACGCTCATCGTGTTTATTGGTTTGAAAGCTCTGGCCAGCAGCCAGTAAAGATGGAATCCTTCACAAAACATCCAGAAAAACGAAGAGCTCTTGGCCAGTCGACTTGTAAGGTTGAGAATCGTACAGACATTCTGTATTGATTGAGGAGAGTTGGGGCAAGTTTCATAATAAAATCTCTTCTAGTTGAAGCCCCATTGAGAGCGGATAACCCTGATTAGTTTTGGGCCCCCTAAGTATACAGTCCTGATATGCCATTCCACGCAATACCTTTTTCTCCATGAGAATGTCCCTTCCCAAACACGTGCCCCTTTTCTCTAAACCCATGAAAAATCAAAAGATAAAAATAACATTATTATTTCACAAAGGCTGAAAAAATCAGTGGTTTAGAAGCTTTATATTAATTTTCCTAAACAAGTTATTATCACGGAAAGACAAATTATAAAACTGATGTTTTAATTATATCTGTTTCAGTCAAATTGATAAATTTTGAAACATTTTGCTATGAAAGAATTGTTATAAAAAAAACTTGTGGGATCACCCACTGGTTGGGAGTGGATGAAGCTGTCCTGCACAGCGTTCTGCAGCATGTCTCTGATGACCAGGCGCTCCCACAGCAAGACTGCGACAGATGACACCAGCAGAGTCGAGAACAGGCACGTGTGCAACCGGATACGCTGTTGTTCTCTCAGAGACCTAGGGGGTAAGTACAACAACAAAGCAAATTCAGACTACCATATTGTATTGTAGATGCCATAGTTAGGGGTCTACATCTAATTCTTCTTCAGACTTACGATGCTAAACATTCAAAGCAGGAGACGTTACATTAAAATTGTTGCTGTTTATAAGGCATCATAAAAAACACGGTGTATTTTAGACACGCAACTGAAGTATAATATTGAGTATGTACAATACGCATTAACTAGTATAATATTGAGTTTGTACAATACGTATTAACTAGCAGCTTCAGCATATCAAGTGACCTCACACACACTTAGAATTAATGGTAAAGGAGGACAGCCTGAGGAACAGCTGATTTTGTAAATTTATAACGAGAGTAAACAGAGGTAACTGCTGTGTGGGAATTTTTAGCCTTTATGAACATAAAATATAATGAGTATTAGAAATAGTATCGAAAGGCACATTTCCTTTATCTTTGCGATATTGTAACACATAACAATCAAGCTCTGATGGGGGCTAATCAATCGAGAAAAGCATTGAAGTTGATTTAGACTTCGCTTACTTTAATAAGGCAAAGCTCATTTAATTACTACGATATTTGAAAAATCTAAATAGTTTAACAATCATAAAGAGCTAAGCTTTAACATGGCACCTTTATCTAAAATGAGCCATCACGTCCCTGGTCTATTTTTTGCTGCTAAAGGCCGCCATGTAAAAAAGACTGTTTTTCCCATACGTTTTAACAAGAGCGTTGAAGAACCAAGAGTAAATAGTATCCTGATTGTTCTAGAAAGACAGAAATTGTTGGGTAGGTTGCCATTACTTCTTCGTTTCCTCGTCTTTCCTTAAATGGGGCACTAGTTTTACTACCTTAAGAACAGGAAGACTATCAGAGCTGGGATGAGAAGCACGATGCTGATCGCGTTACAGACTGTTGTGATTGTCATCTTTGTATAGAGAGACTGAAATGAAAACAAGAAAAATGTGGACAGAGTCTAAACAATCATAGACTGATTACATGGTATAGAGATTTTTGCACTAAATAATGATTTCAATTTTTAAAGTACCTTTATCACTCTGTTTACATTTAAATTTACAACGTTAAACACGAGCCCAAAACCATTGATGAGGGTTGAACAAAAAGAAAGAAAGAAAAAATTTAACATATCATTCCCAATCTCTATACGTCTTTAAGCTTCCTTGACAGAAATCAATGAGTGTCTTAAAATATAATTATTTCGTTAAATAACATTTAACTTATCCTTTGGAATAAAATTCTTATTACTATCAAGAGGTTTCGAGTGGAGATAGTGGTGGCTCTGGGGTTAAAACTATGGTCGCCAATGCAGGAGTGGTGAAGGTTCGAGTCCCACTTAGACCATCACCGTTGGGCCAGTGTCAGTATAGTGTGACCAGCCAAGTTCTGGGTTTCCCGCTCTGGGATCCTGTCACTGCATAAGATTTTTAGAGACCAGGACATGCTTAGGACCAGGACACGTTTTTGTGTATGGGTCTCACGCTTGGGGGGGGGGGGGGGGCGGTGGCCCTGGGATAGAACATCGGCTTACGACGCAAAATGTCCGAGTTCGAATCCTGGTGATTGCGCTTCCTACTGGTTGGGTCGGTGTCAGTTTAATGTGACCCGCCCTGTCTCGTGTGTGGCAAAGCATAATAATGTCAGACGCCAGTCTTGGTGCTGATAATGGACGTTAAACCAACTCAACAACAACAACAACAACAACAACAACAACAACAACATCAACAACAACTCACGCTAGTGTTAATGTCAAGGCAGGATGGGTAGTCCGTCCACTCCATCCCGCTTTCCTCACTCACCCACCAGCTGCCGTTCGACAGACAACGCTTGGCAGCCCGAGCTGGAAAGGGAAATAAACACGTTAGATAAACATATATAATAAAAATTATAGTGTTGTGACAAAAATAGGTTAGGATAATATATCCTGTAATTCTTTCTTCAAGGCGAAATTTCAAAACTTGTACAATGTACACTTAAAAAGGGAATATGAAAATAAAAGTTTTGACAAATATACTATTACATAACGACAAGATTATTAAAGCACTCATTGACAACTTCGAGAGTTGGTTTTATTATTTATATTTTTCTGTCGGGTGGAATATTATGCTAAATGAAGTGTCTAGAATCTCGTTCGAATACATATTTTATGTTAGACGTTAGCATAATTATAATCGAAGCTGTATTAATAGCATCGACTTTTTTCGTGTTTGAAATCTTCTGCGTATTTAGAAGGTGTTATTTTCTCTGATGCAAATCGTATGATCTTACATTATAGAATTCATTTGCTTCTAAATTCGACGATTTTCCAAAGCTATCATAGAGTACAGCATACCTCAATGCGGGAAGGGGGTCGCAGATGGCTCAGTCACTTTACGCTTTGGACTCGCGAGCCTAAGGTTCGAGATTTGAATCCAAAATGATGCTCTTGCGTCTATTTCTAATTTTTCGGGAATCATTCAGTACATAAAATCTCAGCACAGAATTACACCACAACTGAACGATTTAAAATATTTTAGGGCTAAATTATTAGCACCTCTCAACACTAAATCATCTCTATGGGTTATTATTGCAGTGGCCCTTCTCCTCTGTAACTGCTTCTATTCAACTCACCCTGAGGGTTTACTCCCGTGCTGGCAATGAAAGGTGGGCATTTCACCTGGGCGATGGTCCCGGCTGGAGTGGCGTCAACACAGGAGTAACCATCCCAGGTCATGGGACACTGTTGCTTGGCGTTCTCATCTGGCGTATGACTAGAGTTGCCTTAAAGGTCCACGGTGAACACAATGTTGAAGGAAAAGTAGAAAATATGACATCTCATTATGTCATATAATCATTAACTGAAGAAACAATGCTAGTTGTGTTTTAATGAAGAAAATAAATTCTCAGATGTCTTTTAAAACAACAATAACAACAACAACAACAACAACAACAACAACAACAACAACCCAACACAACAACAAATCCCTATACGTGGAGTATTTTTTAACGATACATGTAAGCAACATCGACTATATTCCCATTAATGAAAACACATTTCTTCTTATGATAAAAAAAAAATTAACAGAGAAGTCATTCTTTAATAATTATAACTAATTCTTCTTGGATCATAAAAAATTCTCTAGTCGCTAAGGAAAATCTATGTCGGCTAAATGGCATCATAAATTGCCATTTCTTTTTTGTGTATCACTAAAACAAATTAGTTTATTCCAGGACTTTTAGAAATAAAACACCTTTCCCGTGAGGCCCGCCGATTCCTCACCTTGCTCGAGCTGACGCTGGCAACATATGTGGGCAGCACGGCAACACTGAAGCCAGCGCTGTGTTTTGGACTTGGATAAAACCTCGGTAACTGGCTGGTCAACACACGCTTTATATGAAATTAGTCTTCTTAATGTGCAAGGTTATTTTAGTTATATGGTGTATTCTGGTAGTTCTCTTAGAGGGACTTTAACTCATCAATTCTATTGCATAATATTAACACTATACAGGGATGTTTTTAGAGATATCATATAAATTATATAAAATTTGAATAATGTTGTACTTAATGGAGTCGCAAGTAACAAATTTATAACAACTAAATAATGACTTATACCATATGAATTAAAAAAAACAATAATTGTATATGATTCTGTCGTTAAAATTTACACATTTCAAAAGTTACAAACATTAAGAGCTGCTTTAAAAGATGAAACAAAACCCTCCCATTACCTCTATATTTTGGAGGTACTTAATCGATATTTTTTTTCAATCCAGCATAAATGCACAAACTGAAGATACACATAAAATTTCTTATTAAATTTACCAGAAGAGACGCCTCATCCTCCACATCAGGGGCCACTAGTTTGATGGACCAAGGGCTTGAGCGAAATGCAAGAGTTGTCAGTTGAGGTCGTATATCCAAACTACTTATATTACCATTGGTTGCTTCTTCTGTTTCATTGGGGCGACTCTGGCTTAAAACAACGGGTGTTGTTTGAGATGTCCGGGCTGATATTATCAGAAGTAGTTTTACTCCGCCTAAAACGCGCATCTTGAACTCCGACATAGTCGGGAACAAGTACATGAGGCACATGGAACAGGTGGACACGCGGAATTGGTGGGCGGGAAAATAATCTGATCTATCTCGACAAAGATGGCTGCCGGATGTGTCAGAAGAACGGAATGGATCGGGCATGGTAGACTCTGCTCTTGCAACACTTGACTGCATGGCAATCTGTAAGATTATGTTCAGAAAACAGATAGAGGATAGTTTGATATATGCACATTATATTGACAGAATCAATTGCAAGTTATAATTTTTGGAAAAAAAAAACCCAGCAACAACCAAAGTTTAAGACAAGTAAAGTGTATGTTTGTTAATGCTGCTATTGCTGTTTTATGTCTAATACTGTTACATGTATTTTTGTTATAACGTTTGTAAAATAAAATAAACGTTCAGGCAATGCAAAAGCATTGATTTTAATACTGAGTCAAGAAGTCACATAACGGGAATTTTTTTAAAATCACATTAAGATTTCCCGTTAACAAATTGAAATCAACATATTTTTTTTTTATCAATCATGTCTGTTTCCGTGTTGAATATTAGTTATGTAGCCCACCACAAAAGATAAAAGACTTTATCACTTGGACAGTGAACAATGTTATTTCCATGTACAATTATTACAGTAATGTATTTATTATTTTACGAACAATAGCAGCATTGTTTATTTTTAAATATCAAAGTTGCTTTAAGTCCTGCAATACTCCCATCCCCTTCCCCCCCTCTCTCTCTCTCTCTCTCTCTCTCTCTCTCTCTCTCTCTCTCTCTCTCTCTCTCTCTCTGCCCTCTCTGGCGTTCTCTCCCTCTTTAAAGGCAACTTCACACAAAATTCATTGTCTGTCTGTCTGTCTGTCTGTCTGTCTGTCTGTCTGTCTGTCTGTCTGTCTCTCTGTTTCTGTCTGTCTGTCTGTCTGTCTGTCTGTCTGTCTGTCTGTCTGTCTGTCTGTCTGTCTGTCTGTCTGTCTGTCTCTCTCTCTCTCTCTCTCTCTCTCTCTCTCTCTCTCTCTCTCTCTCTCTCTCTCTAATTCTCGACCGTTAACCCACGTAAGAGAAAGTTTTAATTTGAATTATGTAAAGTTAGCAAGATAGGTTAGCCGCTTCAGGTGTGTCTCATTGAAATGTTCTGTCTTGTTTTGATCGTATCGCCACAGGAAAAAAGAATTCACGCCATTTTAGCATAAAGTTGATCCTATGACTGTAAAAGTTAGCTCGGCCAGAATCAGATTTTGTAATGCTAGATCAGTTTTGTAATCCTAACTTTCTCCTCTCTCTCTCTCTCTCTCTCTCTCTCTCTCTCTCTCTCTCTCTCTCTCTGCCTCTCTGGCGTTCTCTCCCTCTTTCCACGCCTATTCCTCTATTCTTTATCATCTCTCAACAAGTCGGTATGTTTGTCTGTCTGTTTATACACTTTTTCTGACTTCTTCCTGGACCATTGCCACCATCACACACATATACACACAAACACAAACACACACACACACACTCCTCAGTTTGTCTTAGCGTTAAAAAAGACACATACTATCTTTAATATGTTTTTTTTTGGTAAATTGTCCGTTCTTTTTATATATTTTCCTTCAATAAATTAGTTTGATCGTAATGATATGATTTAAAACTTTCGATGAAGCCGTCTATCTAACTGTAGTTTGTTTCAGATTTTGGAAATGCCCATGCGCTGAAAACGAAGTGTCCTTGCCAACCAAAGTAAACAAAATAATCTTTGCATTAGCGTCAAAGTAAGCCATAGCATTTACCTACTAATTTGGCACAGGTAGAGCAGTTCAACATTACCAGAGCGGGGTGTTTAAGTATATGACTTGTATGGCCTACTACCCTGCCCCAATTATTCTCAAAAGTTAAGTGAAATAGATAATTTGAAAAAAAAAAATGATATTTTGATCAGATGACCTATGTGTTTGAAAGCTTATTCTACAATATTATTTACTTCTGCAAGTGCTTCAATGTAGAGTGTGGATGTTTTTTGCTATTTTGGAATTGGCACTGAATATACTTTAAATTGTCAATCTAATATTGAAGAGTTATCTTTTCATTTAAATAATTTATATTAACCTTCCTGATCTTGACTACGTGGCGTTTAAGATGATAAACTTTGTGCTGCTAATGTTGGCTTTGATACTTAATTTTAAAAAATCGAAATATATGAAGTATGCGCCATGAGCTAATGCAATATAGTATTAAAGGCTTTTGTTTTAGATTTTTAAAAACTTAACTAACTTTTTAGAATAATAATGACACTATCTAGGCAGAACTAGAACGTAGTTGATATCGATAAATTAATTACTTTTGAAAATTTTGCATGCGGCACTATTTAAATGTCTTTCTTTCTTCATTTTTAACAATTACAAGCCAAGGCTGCTTCTTACTGAGAAAAAATTTACGCCAGCCGAGGCAAATACAACAACAAAAACCAAATACGTACTTCTGGCATTATTCCTTTGATACTCTTAATCGTTATTAGTACGAGGAGTACTGGTACCAGATTACTTTTGGTTTGCAATTTTTTTTTATATCTCTGAATTCATTTTTTTCTGGTGCCTTTTTACATTTATGCCTTCCCATATTTTCCTGACAAAACTGTTACATTTACATGTGATCGAAAGACACGCAATCTTTGGGGGCCTTTTAAACGATGCAAATCTATAAATTCTTCTTCTTTCAGTTTGATTTTTATTAACAGTAAAACTTTATATTTGGAATAATTCTTACTTTATATATTATTCTTCACTCCATATTACAAATGTCTTGTGTATTATTAAACTTTTATTTAAAACCGCCTATTTTTCTTATATTTTTAAAGTAAAATCTTCCTTGTCGATTATAGAGAGACATCAAGTTATCGAAAACTTCTAACCAAGCAGCGATATTTTTTAATTTAGGTGTTGAGTTTACGATGATTTTGTTGATTTGCATTTCAACATTTCTAAACAAACCAAACGGTATGATAACCTTAGGAGCTAAGTACTACTGTATTTATTTTCCCATTAATGAAATCCATAATTATTTTTTGTGATGTTTTCTACACCATTATCTAGGTATAAGGAGGAATCAAAACTTAGTAACCTACGGATCAAATACATTTTTTTCCTTTTTTTTTCATACATAGTTCTCTATTGAGAGATGGAGAGAAAGCGGGTTTAACGTCTCCTAGGTTCCCATGAGGGAGGTGTTGTTTGAGTTGGTTTAACGTCCAACATCAGCTCTATATAGGCTATATTGTATACGGGCCCCAAGACCTAGCGTCTGACAATTTTATGTGCTGCCACACACGAGACAGGGCGGGGATGCCACGACTCCTGTCTCAGTCGGTCTCCTGAGGGAACCTAGACGGCGACAAGCGGCATTGACAGAAGACAAGACATGATAGATCCTATCCTAGTCTATTCTATTACTACGAGGCTGGTCCTTTAATGTAGGGGTTCCTACTTTTGGAGGTTCTAAAGTTGAAAGAAGGGATAGACGCAGAAAGATAAGACAATAGATAGAGCAATCTTACTGTTTTACATATAACTTACATGATGTCACGGTAAAGTATCAATCCAAACAACTGTGAACAAAAAGCAACGGTAAAAGCAAGCTTATTACAGTGTGTAGACAATCACAACCACTTACCAAATAGAAAATTGCGCATACCATAGATAAAAGCATTATCATTTATTTTGCAAAACAAACAAGTCCCTTGAATGGAAAAAGCACCAAAAAAAATTTTTTTAAAAAGAAATAGCAAAAATTTCACAGCGCCAAGACCGACTTTATTAAATACACCTTCTTCTCTGAGTACACGTATACTTTTCTTTGCTCTCCGTCCTTTCTAGTTGTTTGTATGCACCGTAAATCCGGCATCAGAGCCAAGCCACGAACGCCTTATGATTGGCCCAGAGCTTACACCCATAAACATTAGCCGTAGGTTACGCGAGGACCTCTTATCGCTCGGTTTTACACAGAGGCACATTAATTTATCAAATACCAGTGTCGAAGAGAGCTATATATAGCAACACATAATAAAAACGGGCTCATCTTATATCTTATAAACTGGGATTTGTTTGAAAGTTGAAAGTAAAGACGCGATCTAATTTCGGTACCGGCAGTAAATAAAGCTAAGTACGAGGAAGGTTGGTGCAGCAGGTGACAACACAAACATAATTTTTTTTTTAAATATACGAAACTGGATGGATGATTCGAATAGATCAGCTTCGTACAGGCAAATAGAGAGATAAAGAGGGAAGAGAAAAAAAAAGAGTGGAAGAGACAGACAGAGAATATTTAAATATATAACAGAGAGAGAGAGAGATATCCCACACACATCGTATAATATATAATGGAGAGAGATAGGGAGAGAGAGAGAGAGAGAGAGAGAGAGAGAGAGAGAGAGAGAGAGAGAGAGAGAGAGAGGGAGAGTGCGAGAAATAATTATGCAATTGTTTGTGTTATAGCACACAAAAAGAGATTCGAATTTTCTCTAACTTATCTTTTTTTTTCCAGTAGTTGTACGTAGTTGTTTGTTTCGTTTCTTTGATATCAAATTTCTTCAGATTTATATCTTATGAGGCTCAATATCTCTCGATTTGCTTGGTTATAGGGAAATATAAATTTAAAGGATTTTATGTACCTTACCCCTATTGCCAGCAAGTAAACAGTTAAAGCACCGTTTTCATCTGCTATGTAAATAAAATTCGATAATTTAACTAAAAGACTACTTCGAACTATGAATTCACACAGCATAAAAATAAAAAGAACGGTGTTTAATTGTGCATAAGGAAACAATTTTATTTAAAGAATTCAAAACTGCACAAGCTCTTAGGCTTAACAAAATAAAAAAAATGAATAGGTTTATTACATTAAACAAACATACCTGAGTATGATACTAAAGCATTCATACATTTACTTTTATATATAATATTTATATACATGTATAACGAAAATGTGATAGAGTTTGGCATGAGATAGAGAAGCCTTTAACAACTGGGATACAGGAATTATTAGCGAGTCATGTGCATCAATTTATCATTAAATGCCCTTCATTTTGTGAAGTGGGTATCATTCCAGAAGAAGACTCAATATGAGGGGGGAAATTACACCTGAATAACCCTTTTCAACAATGTTAAGAAGCGCTTTAGTTGTTTTCTTTTTTCAAATGATAAGGCTTAAGACCCTTGGAACACCACAGCACTGTTTGTTTGATTTGTTTTTCAATAACAGTAACAAGGAGTAGGTCACAACACTGGCTTGGAGAAGAAGGCTCAAATAATTTCTACCACAGATTTTTCAGGAAAAACAGCAGTTCAACACGTTTTACAGTACTACAAGTATAAGAAAAAAATGGTCTATGATTATCATGTTTCTAAAAAACAAATAGTATTTTAGAAATGGGATAGTCCATTTCATAAGTTAAGTGATAATGTGTGTCTTACACAAATTTTATAACTGTAACATACAGAGGACTTAGGAGCAGTCAAAGAATGACACAGAGTGATGAAAACAGACTAGAAAGACTGCAAAGTAGGTTCTGAAAGATGCACTTGAGCAATTGGGATATATGCAACATTGTCTACAGAAACCATTATAACCATTCAATGCAAGCAAAACCTTAAGTTTAATGACAAATAGATTTGAACAATAGCAAAAGTACAAAATAAAAAAGGAATAGAAAATCCATAGCAATAGTTGAGGTTAGTATAATTCAGAAATGCCTATAAACTTTAAAATGGACAAAAAAGATGCTAAATCCGTTTTACTCGCAGTTTATGATCTAATATATTATCTGCACCCAACAGTGAAACAGGAATTCGCCAACAATGTTACATGTTACATCATTTTCTGCTGTGCATATAAAGGGCCCAGAATATTTTATTAAAAGGCTCTAGCTTACACTAATTTGACATTAGACAGTGCATCTCTATGTTATTATGACAAATTTATCATCCAAATATTTCTGAGTAAAGGTAAATGCATCTGAAAGTTAAGCACAGGAACACCTACAAATCATGCAAGACAACTCATTTGAACAAGTAAAAAGTATAAAGAGGATTTTGTAATGAAATGTAAAAAGCCTTCTGATGTGTATAATGACAATAGAAGCACACGAACATAAACAAACAAAACAAAATAAAAAAAGATTCGAAACACAGTCAGCTTTAGAGTAATGATGTGAAACTAGAAAATGAGAAGTAATCGTCTGATTGCTGGTGCATATGGTAACTACATTCAAATGCACACACAAATCTCTGGCAAAGGTAAAAGCCTTTTTCCCATATTGATCCAGGCCTCTTATTTCATAACACAGGTCACACTTTTGTAAGAAAGGTAAAAAAGGTGAAGAATTTCTATTTTTAAAAATCACATCTTCATTAAATTTTAACAAATGATGGACAGGGCAAAACAAATAAAATTAATCTCCTATGAGAATGGGCAAAATAGTTTAAAAAAAACTTATTTCAAAGATTTAAGAAGGCAAAGGAAAAAAAAAATCTATATTAAAACAGGAACCTTCCTTGTAAACAGTTTCAATGTATTTATGTATCAGAATAATAACGTTTTGATTCAATCCGGTATTAAACACCAACAAAAAAAAAAAAATCCTTTGCAAACGACTTTCACCTCAATCTGCTATTAATTTATAAACATGTACATTATTAAAAAAGCGCTTCTTATGACAACAAAGTCGAAAGATAGGTATAAAAGTAATGAGATCCATCAAAACATATTATTGTTATGTATAAAAAGAAAATCCTATACGTTCTTCTTTCAAAGAGAGCTAATATGAAAACATTATCGCCATTTTAAAGTTTAGACTCACTCACAAATTGGCATGACTAAGAAAAGCATTTGACATATACTGCTTTTTAACTGAAATTCATATGGTTTTATCCTAATGATCGATAGAACAAAGTATTAAGCAATTAAATTTCAAAAGCTATGTATAAATTGCTTTATGGAGTTGCAAAGGTATGACAAAATTTTAAGTATTCAACCAAAATGAAAAATAATAGTTTGCAATCTTTGCTACTAATAATGTCATGATTCTGTAATACAAATATGTCAGCTCTAGTTTTGAATGATAAAACATTAATATACAAGTTTATAAATCAAGATTCCAGTATAATTCCATTTGAATACATTGGTTGCACAAACATCACAGTTTACATATAGTTCAATTATTACAATTTATCGATCCTACCCATCTCACTTTAATTTCATACTCTCTAAGTCTTTCTTGTTTCTCAGTAAACAGTTCAATAATAAAATATGGACATAGTTTTGACAAATGTAAAAGCAAACTACTTTTCAAAGATGATTAATGATGTGTTAAGTGACCATGAAAAAAATTTGTTGACATTTCGGATTCCTCAGGGAAACCTAGGAGATATTAAACCACAAAAGATAGAGAAGAACATGAAAAATATTGAAAGTCTTGTTCTTCAAATTAAAACAATGCATTACATCTGATCAATTCCATCTCTTTTGATAATTCAGTTCCTATGTCACTAAGCAAAAAAGGTTCCATTTACTTTCATATACCTTTTTAATGAAGCAAGAAAATAATTGTCTCTTTACTGGAGACTATAAGAAAATAAAAATCGTTTAATTTACTTATTTTGTACAGTCTCAAATAAGCTACACACAATCAACATTCTTTAAAGCTCTTATGTTCACCACAACAAAATTAAACAACACAGCCTGCCTCCTTTTCAAAGCCAGCAAAAGAGTTTATAGCGGATAATTAAAAGCATGAAACAAATCATTTGGAATCCAGCCTAAAGTTTTAGCCTGTCCCTGCAGATTTTTTTGCCATTTGATACTCCAAATTTTTCAAGATTTTGCGACAAAAAATGCAATTGCCGCTTATTTTGTCCAAAATGGTATAATTTGCGACTAAATTTGCCAAAAAAAAAAAGAAACATTTGCAAATGCAAACTGTAAGGCTATGTGGAAAAATATGTTACGGGAGACTTTGTGAACATAAGGGGCCTCTTTTGTTTGTTTTAAAATATGTTCCAATATTTACTGAAATGTTCAGCCCTTTTCATAAATTAATTTTGAGTCAGGCAGACAGACAGACAGACAGAGAAGGACAGAAACCAGCAGAATGCGAAATCGCACAAATAGTCGAGAGTCAATAGAGAAAGAGAGAAGAAAAAAAAAATGATGGAGAGAAACACAGAGAGGGAAGTCTGAGTGACAGATATATATATATATATATATATGTTTGTATAAAGAGAGAGAGAGAGAGAGAGAGAGAGAGAGAGAGAGAGAGAGAGAGAGAGAGAGAGAGAGAGAGAGAGAGAGAGAGAGAGAGAGAGAAAGAGAGATAGAGATTGGGAGAGAGAGAGAGGGAGAAAAAAAAGAAACTCTTTTGTGTGAAGTTGAAATTCAGACGGAAGTCTTAAATTATTGGGTTATTTTTTTTAAGAGTGACAATGAGAAGAAGAAAAATTAAATCCCAAATTTTGCCATTCTTTGCGGGAAAGTCAGATTTCGCCACTGCGGACACGAAAAATTGCAGAGCCAGTTAAGCTTTGATAACTTGGCCTTGACATAAATATATTATTCTAGACAGTTTATATAATTTGTATAAAAGAGCAGTCACAATATGGCAATATATGGGTTTGTGAAACACACGATGTATCTGCATTATGTTTAACCAAATACTTCCTTTTAAGTGCTATACATTTTGTGATAATGAAAAACAAAAACAAAAACACCCATCTAACAACAAACAACATAAAAACCTGTATATCTTAAATCAACCAATCTCTTTCTCTTTCTTTCTCTCTCTCTCTCTCTCTCTCTCTGTCTGTCTCTGTATATATACATATTATGTCATCAAACAATAAATGTCCTAAAACTAAAGTACTGAAAAATGCTATTACTAATAGAACACCCAAATGCTATGTTAGAAATAAATACATAAGAAAAAACAGCTAAATGCTATGAGACTGACTTAGTTGATATTTATAAATATGACATAAATATTCACAAGAAAGTATAATTCTAATTATTAAGTTTTCAGAAAATCATCTATTCTCAATATTGTCAATTACAAAATGTTCTGATGCAGTCATTTCTTTCAATGAATACTCTCCAAATCTTTTGTGAAGCAGGGAACATTTTGTCTGATTACAAGACACTTTTGTAGCCAAGGCACAGAGGTATTTTGCTTGTGCTGTAGTGAAAACAGAATAAAAGGAACTTGAGACCAATGCTGGCTACAACATCTGTTATTATTGTTTAAAGCTAATAATTCAAATCTTCTATCTTGTTAAAAAAACAACCAAAAAAACATCAAGATATCGCAAACAGGCATACAGCATAGTAGCAAAGTATGTTTTTTCTGATATTTTTTTAGACACGATCTTTGTGCAGAGCAAGTATTTAGCAAATAAGTAAGAATTTTTATTAAAAAGTTTCAAATAATTAAACATCACCTATATCTTTTACAAATAACACTTTGAGCTTTCTTTAGAGAAATATAGAGACAATCAATTTTAAATCAAGGTCATTCTGTTTTAATGCAAACTTGATCACCTACCCTTACCCCTCCATTTTTAACTTCACCTTAAAACTAACTCTTGAGTATGTTGCTTTATAAAAATACACAATTGAAAAGGGAAGGCTCATGGTAAGTTTTGGAAAAAGAAAAACAGTAACTTAGTTAGGAGTGCCTGCTGGAGAACCCTAGAACAATCAAGTACAATGTACATGCTCCCTATTTTATGTAGTTACATAGATGCAACTACACACAAAAAAATAAACAAAAAAGTTTAAAATAATGCTTCATATTTTCTTTTTCCTTTTATTGAGTCAATCAGAACTATGATGATAAGCCTCTGAATAAAGTTATACTTTTTAGATTCTAATGTTTCCATTTATATTTATTCTAAATGTGATAAAAGAAAAAAAAAATAGTTCACCCTTTGACCTTACATTCAGAATCTCATATGGTAGTTTCAAGATAACTTTCTTATATAGCTTGACAGAGTCATTGTAGAACATATAAAGATTTCAAATCTATCAAGATTTTTTTAATCAATACAAAAAAAAAATAATTTTAAACTGTGAATTTATACTTTCTTCTTTGACCTCTATACAATAACATGAAAAAATCGTCTCTCTTTAAGATAATGAAGATATCATTTTCAGTATAGGACATCACTGGGTACATATATTGTTTTTTGTTTTTGTAAAAAAAATATCACAAGCAGAATTTTTAAATGTCCAGTTTTATGGTGCAAATGTTCACAGATAGAATGGGAAAATGCCAAATTTTACATAGCAATTAAAACTATAATGCATGTAGCAAAGACTTAACTAAAAATAGAAGAAAAAAAGATAAAATGAACATTTTTGGACTAAATGGAACAAACCACTGTAGCCACAATTAGGTTTAAAAAGGGTCTGTAATTTTAAACCTGAGTAAACAACAGAATTACATGTATTCAGACAGCATAACATTTCTTTCGTGTAAGTAACAATCTACGACCACAGATAATTTTCAAGGCAACATAATGAACAGTGATGATTTGAAACAGCTATGAACACGTGCATTGGAAGTTATGAGCGATGAATTTCTTAATTACTCCATTAAAACAAGATACAGTGCATATTATTTAAATTAAATGTTCAAAGAAAAACAAAGCACTATAATCTTTTCTAAAGATACAAACCAAATTTGTAAAAAAAAAAAATGTAAGCAGTTCTAATGAATCACAAAACATGATTTTCAGGTCAATAAAATCAAAGGTGGATGTAAGAAAAAAATGTTTCCATCAATCAAAGTTGTAAATCTCTTTAAAGAGTTATGTTCTTGTCATGCAATTCTTTTGATTATAGAAATAAAAAGAAAAAGATCAGGAAAATGCACTTTCTTATAAATCAACACCTAAAATATGAATAATGGTACAATTGACTTCTTTGAACTGGGTGCAAACAAATTCCAAAGTATTTAATAATATATAAATTGTTTTGAGATCTATAATGTTCTTTTCATTGAGTTTCATCTTACTCCCTTTTAAATCATGGACCTTTTTTGTTGGGAAAAGCACATTGGTAACTTTTACAGATGCACAATTCAAAGAATATTATGTCACAAATATGTCATAAATATAATACACATATATAAATAACATGCAGGCAAGAAACTCAATAAAATGTAATCTATTTCCTTCTTGTCACAGGCTGTGACGAAGAGATGCCATTGGTCACAGATGGTTGTAGTTGTTTCTTTTTGGGCAAACTGTCCAGCTTGGCATCATCACTGGACTCGCTAAGCTCACTGTCTGACTCACTGCGGATGTCTTTTTCAATCTTGGAAAGATGAGAAAACAAAAAATGTTCATGTTGCAAACATAATGGTCTATCTTAAAGCCAGCAGTTTTTAGAAAAGCAATAAAAACACTTTAAAATTGTCACTTTTTAAATGTAGTTCTTTTAAAATTTAAATTTTAAAAATTTGGCACCGCAAATATTTCTCATTATATAGAGGTGACTAGAGGTGAAACTGGACTGATTGGGAATTATGCAAAGATTCCTATGGTGGGTCAGTGTATTTGGTCTCTCCGAGAAATAGACCATTATGTTAGCCACGTGACAAGTTTCAGTTTTCATGAGACAAAACAATGAATCTTCAAACGTATCAAGCTTCTGTCCCGTAAACCGGGATAAGGGCTGTAATATGAAAAATAGCATGTTTCTGGATCTCAGACTTTAAAGGGTTAATATCTTTAAAGGTATATGTGTATCAACTTTGGCTGAAAGATATTCAAAATACAGCCATAGACATTTTATTTAAGATGAGTAGGTATACAATTTATTTAATGTAAAGGCAAAGGGTAATGAAATTTGTTCTCTGTGAATAGCATTAACCTGTTTTAAAAATATTCAATTTCTTCACTGATTAATAACATTAACATGTTTAAAAGTTTCAAAACTATTGAATATAAGTCTTAAAGCATTTCAAAACCACACCATAGGTGAAAGTACATCAGAATACCTGTATAAAGAAATATTTGGGAAAAGTCCATAGATGAAAAGTCTATTCTCTATTGGGCCATAGTTATATGTATGTTAGTTAAAAAAAAAACAAAAAAACATAGGATGGGTCTGAACATATAAAGAAAAAATTATCTTACTGTGCCAATGGTGAGCTTCTGAAATGCAATGCTGAGGATCAAATAAGTCCACATGATGCTGAGAAGCTGGAGCACAATCAGCAATCCATTAAAAAACCAGTAGGCAGGGAATGTCGTCACATAGTCATGAATTTCCACAGCAGAGGCGTTAAGTACCCTAAAAATAAAATCATTTAAGTTAAAAATTAAATCATGTTTCAAATTTTTAGCCTGTTGACGCAAACAAATGATTTTGTGAACACTACGCACTCAGTTGCATAAACAAGCTCACAATGTGTAACCAAGTAGATAACAATGTTTAGAAAACATTGTAAGGACTAATTACGCCCCCCCCCCCTTTCCATCTCTTAAGCAGGTTCTAGAATCACAACGTATACCAATCATGCAGAGATATGGGTGTGGTTTGGCTTTTCTCTGCAAGCAGGATAGAGAGC
Source organism: Elysia chlorotica (assembly GCA_003991915.1). Lineage (NCBI taxonomy): Eukaryota > Metazoa > Mollusca > Gastropoda > Plakobranchidae > Elysia > Elysia chlorotica. The sequence continues at coordinate 214,219 of RQTK01000795.1, read as the reverse complement.
TTATTCAAGCTTCTGTAGCCAAACTAAAAAGAAGAAGAGCATTAGTTTGCAATATAGAATTGCAACTCACTATACATGATGTAAGATGTAATTCTAAAATACCAATACCTGCAAACATCTTCTAAACCTTTAACACAATGTCCCGCCCATAAAAAAGCAGAGGACCAAACAAACAAATCAAGAACAAAAACAATGACGGTAGCTATTCACAAAGACAAAGGAAATTGGGATGCTTAGAACACAGGTATTAACATTATTTTACTGACTTAGCATCATGAGCTGTACATGTAAAATTCACATACTCAACTGACACAGGCAGAAATGGTTCAAATTATGTTAACTTCATTCATTGTTGTGCTGAATCGCAGCAAACTTATCGAGCCCTGAACGGTTCATTTTACCTGAATTTAATTACGCCCATTCCTTGCTTCTAAGTCCCAATGCATTTCAACTGCTTCCCTTTTCTTTCTACACATTCTTAGGCACTACAAAAATACCCTTTTAATTACATAATTAAGTAACCTACTAGCCCCCAAGCAGGGATTCCCCTTCAGCCTGGCGTTTGAACTTTGGACGTGATCAGGTTACCCGCAAACCTGAGTCTTATATGCTGTGATACTCTTATTCCAGAACTGGAACAGATTATTGTTAAGTTTCCAAATATCTACTAGAAGATGGTAAAAAAGATTCTTGATACCACTCACTATTAAAAATTTTTACTTTACTCTCTAAGAGTCTAATCTTTACATAATTTGTTACTTATAGTCTTACCATAAAGGATAGATGAATATTCTTGAAGTAATCCATGTCAAAATAAACATGCCAAAGAATATTTCACACGTTGTTTGATGCTTAGTATACTTTGCCATCTTAGCAATCTGCAAGACAAAAAAAAAACTACAATAAGACAAAAGCTGCTTATACCATTCAAAAAGTTCCCGATATAATCTACTTTTCTAGGCCTGATTTGCCATAAAAGAATTTAAAAAAAAACTAATAGTGGCAATTGTGTTTTAAAGCTATTGCACAACACAGCACATAACCAAGTACTCCTCAAGTATTAAACTGCCATTGTCATAATGCTTTAGTTCATTTGTTGAAAAGCAACAGTCTGAGCCACTACTGCATGAAAAATCTCATGCTGGTAAGTATTAAAATATTAAGATATGGTACACCAAAGCATAGATCTAGTGAGAGAATATTTAATGCTGCCACCCCATTTTATATACATACACATTTTATTATGATCCTTTCATGCAAACTGCCTTTTAGGAATAAATCTTTAAATATCTTTTTTTCTTTTATTGCAGCAGATTTAAGTTAAAGGAAATCCCTGCTGGATTTTTAAATCCCTTTTTGACAATCATGTATTTTTTTTTTCTCTTATTTTTTCAATGCCTAAACTACAATTTTACAGGAATCCATCAAATTCAAACTATTCTGGTCCCAGTATGCATACTTACACTATAGTCCACTGCACCCTATTGGCTACATTTCTTTTTTCACATTTTCTAATTCTTACTTGCAGAACAAACACCTAATGGATTACTCACACTAAGCCAGGGATCTGCCAGATCATGGACCACAATGACCAAGCTGCCAACACGCACAAAGTTGCATGCCCACGAGAAATAAATGAGTAGGATGGTCACAATGTGGTGGATTATCATCTCTGTTTTATCCTGGAAAAAGGCAAGAGCAGTATGGTTAACTGATTATATCATTCAAGGCAATGAGATTAAATCCTTTTTTCACAAACATCACACACTAATTTTTGGAATAACAGTAAGAGGTAAAAGATAACTTTTAACCTCATATCCATTTTAATCAAGACTGAAAACAATACAAATTTAAAAGTTCTTAAGATTTTTACCTTCCACTAATATACAAAGTCCAGGCTAAATACATATTAAGTAAAATCATATTGGAGAAATTGTATTTCAAACTGGTCTGTTGGCGATGACATGCAAATGTATCAAACATAAGTAAAATAGAGAAAATTATCTCCAAATGTAATAAAGTTTGCAAACCAGGCGAATCCTTCCACCAAGTGGATATGCATTATTTATGAGAATGACAAAGTAAGATTGTTTCAATTTTAAAAGATGAAAACCATCATCATTACAGCCAGTTAAGCTTTTCTGTTTAGACCCTTGCGCATTAGTATTCTTTCATGCCAAGCTGCTATTGAAATAATTATTGTTATTTACAAATATTATTATCATTATTATTATTATTATTACTATTGATGCTGTTAATGATTGTTGATATTTGTTATTACTCTTATTACTTGTTTATACCAACAAGAGAAGTAGCTTAGCTGAGAGAACAGATATATTGGCCTATATTTTCAAAATCCTAAACCCAGTTTTTAACGAGGAAAAAAGAAACAAAAAGGAATTGCATTGAAAGAGGGTCTTAGGGACTGACCATAACCTAATAGCTTAAAATGATCTAACACAAAAGAGAAAGGTTTAAGGAGACAAGGAATTTACAATGACACAATACAAATTGCACGTACCTTCTTCTGATAATCTCTTTGAAAGACAATGGCAAAAAGCAAACTCCAATAGAAACTCAGTTCTAGCAAGTAGAGAATGAAGATCTCCGTATCAATGTGCTTGAGGGGGAAAAAAAGGGAAGGTTCATATAACTTAAGACATAAACTTGCTACCGTTCATTAAAAATTATATTATTTTTTTATAACATAAGAGTATGGTTAAAAATATTTTTAAAGCTTTTTTTTAACTTAGGAAAAATGTTTCTTTGTCTTTATTCAAATTTTACAATACCATAATAATATAACCATCCTTTAAACACAATTTAAAAATAAAAACCTGTTTCTGAAATATAACCATCCTTTAAACACGATTTAAATATAAAAACCTGTTTCTGAAACAAACAACATCTAAATGTTTCCTGGACTTTGGTACCTCTGATTGTTCACAGTACTTCTACATTACCTATCAATTTGAAAATATGTGGTCACAGTATAAGAAATTATTAATTCAATCTCAAAACTGAAAACTTTGCATTTTAACATTTCAAATGAATATCTTACATATAAAAAGGAAGAACTACCCCAGCATGGATTAATCTTGTCAATAGACTTATTTAAGCATTTTTATACCTGGTACAGTATAAAAACAGAATCCAGAGAAATGTTAAGGTTACAGATAGTCCTTAGTTAACGTTACACAAAAATATTGCTGTAAAAGGTGTGTTTTTTATCACACAATATAACTTTCAGATCAATCCTTAAACAAAAAAGATCCATCAACACTGTTCCTTACTTGTTTTGGCCAACCAACCCAGCAATTCACAGTCACCCACAACCAAGGTTTCTGGAGAAAAAAAAAACGAAGAGTGGAGAGAGGGGGGGGGGGGGGAAGTTTAACCTTAAATTTAAGCATTTAAATAAAAAAAGACAAAATAGTTTTAAAAATGGATAATTTTTTGCATATCAAGTTTAAGAAATAAATATAGTTTTTCAAACTTTATAAAAACCAAATCACTGGCCAAAAAAACAACAACAATACTTTGTACAGATGTAAGGGAGATGAAATAAATAACAAATGTCCACAAAAATATTTTAAATGAAAAGGGAAATTCTAAATGATATTACTTACATCCCATAATGAATATAGTCCATAACAAAGGGCAAAAGTATAAAACAGGAGATGCCAGCTGCAAAAAAAGAAGGCATAAGGGTTTAAGTTTAATGAAACTTTTTCATCTTGCTAATCTAATTAAAAAAAAAAAAATATGCAAGGCTGTGTACTTCAAGATATTGCCAATGGCTTTGAATCAAAAGAACTAAACAAAGAACTTTTTTTCTAAAATCTCATAAGAATACATGTGAAACTTTTGCCATACCAAGGCACAAGTATGACTTTATAACTGATGATTTAAATATATTATTAACATGGTAATTTATTTGATTGAGCAAGATAAATTGATGAATCATATTTGTATTATTGAATTGAAAACGAAAAATACCTGCATTCTCTGAATTTGTACATTGATGATGGCATGGCTAATACTTTTCTCTTGAACATCCATCTCTGAATTTGTCTTTCTGTCAAGTCTGTCTGCTTTACCAATTTCTAGATGAATAAATAAAATAAGATTATAGGTTATCATGGAAAAGGCTTGAAAAATTCTCCTTTGAAATAATCTTTATAGAGGACCAGTGTTCTGAATTACATAATTATAATTATACCTTCAAAAACACACACAAAAGTTTAATTTCTATATTTGAAGAAATATCTTTGTAAGTCTTGGAAAAAATTGTTTTTTTTTAAAGAATAAAATTAATAACAACCAAACAAATATTTTTGTAACTTTTTCCTCTCCAAAGGGTGACACCTTGCTGCTTGTTGGGAGGCTTGCGCGTCTAAATGACTTCTAGATCTATTCTAGCTGGAGATTCGTCTCATTATGGGTCACCCAAGCCAGACAGGTCAAAAAGTAGACGCCAGACTAAGAGCACTCACTGGCCCTCCAGCTTGGGGGTTGGGCATGGGGTTAACAATCCCGACTTGTATAAAAAAAAAAAATACTGTTACAAATATCCACAAAACTAGCTTGGTTGAGGAGATCTCCTGTAGAGCCCATGACGTGCATCAGTGAAAGCCTTAGGTAAGGAAGCTGGTGTGCCGACAAATCTTCTGACGACCAAGAACAAGATAGGGACCTGGAACATCAGAACCCTGTATGGGACCGGAAGAATTGCACAGGTGTGTGAAGAAATGAACAGGTACGGCTTGAAAACATTGGTCCTCTGTGAGGCCAGATGGACAGGGACAGGAAGAACAAGACTAGCTGATGGAAACACCATAATCCACTCTGGAAATGAAGATCAAGCACACACACATGGAGTCGCATTGCTTATGATGGCAACACTGGCACCACTGTCCAGGTAACCTATATCATCGAGGATTCTCATTGCAAGATTTAACTCAAAGGCCAGAAGAGTCACCCTCATCCAGTGCTATATGCCCTCAAATGTAGCAGAGATCGAGGAGAAAGAGTTTCTATGAACACGTCGAGGCGGTGATCAACAAAGATAGAATCTTGTTGGGAGACCTGAACGCTAAAGTAGGCACCACACAACACAAACATCTCAACGGGCACCAGGACACTCATCATTGAGAAGTAGAACTTGAAGCACCAGATCAATCAGACTGAGACCCAGGACATACATGAAAAGCACCTACTGCAACCTCTACTAAAAATAGAGGTGAAGAAAAGTGCCAGGAAAGACAAAAGAAATCACATAGAGGTGCTGACAAAAGAGGCAGAGGCTGAAAAAAGCCAAAGAAATATGAAGAGACTGTGCGAGATCACCAGGACTCTCTTGCGGAAGAACAGAAATCCCAGCCGTCCCAGCAAAGACAAAAACGGAAACACCATAGCTGGTGTGGGAGAGCAGCGAACAAAATGGGCGGAACACTTCATGGAAACACTCAACAAATCCACCTGACCCACCGGAAATCCCACCCCAACTGAGCATCTAGACATCAACACCAACCCTCCCAGCAGGACAGAGATCGCCTAGGCCATTAAGTCTCTCAAGTCAGGCAAGGCAGCAGGTCCAGACGGCATACCGCATGAGGCTGTTAAGGCTGAAATACAAATCTCAAATGACATGCTGCACCCACTCCAATGCAAGATCTGGGAACGAGAACAAGTCCCAGAAGACTGGAAAAGAGGACATCTTGTAAAGCTGCCCAAGAAAGGGGACCTGCCATCCTGTGGTAACTGGCGAGGAATCATGCTACTATCAATTCCGGACAAAATTTTAACTAGAATCATGTTGGAGAGGCTGAAGACCACTCTGGCCAAGAGATTACGTGATGAGCAGGTCGACTTCCAACAAGATTGCTCATGCACGGACCACATAGCTACCATGCGCATCATCATCAAGCAATCATCAGAGTGGCAGATCCCCTATATGCAGTGTTTGTTGACTTTCAAAAGGCATTTGACAACAAAAAAAACGTCATCTGGAGATTAATGTACCACTACGGCTTTCCATCAAAGTTCGTCACTATAACCAACAGCTCTACAAAGACGCCACTTGTCTAATTATCCACGACGGAAAACTGATGGAACTGTTTAATGTACATACTGGGTTGCTTCCTCTCTCCAACGATCTTCCTTATGGTGGTTGATTAGGTAATGAGACAGTCTACTACAGGTCGAAGGACAGGTATCCAGTGGACCTTCATAAAGCAGCTGGAGGATCTTTACTTTGCAGACGACATCAGCCTTCTCTCCCAAAAGCGAATAGGACGCACAAGAGAAGCTTTATCAAGTGGCAGAAGAAGCAGGGAAAACTGGACTCCAGATAAACATCAGAAAGACTGAATCCATGAGAATCAACAAAAAAATTGCGACATGACAAAAACATTGGAGAGGTTGACAAGTTTGCCTATTTTGGTACTCTTATTTATCAAAGTCGGGGGCACAGATGAAGAGATCAGATGCTGAATCAACAAGGTCAGATACGCTTTCAACACCCTCAAACCAATCTGGAGGTCTACAACACTATCAGCACTTGTTTTGTCTATTCTGTACTTGTGTGAATACTACAACATAATGATCCACACAAATAGGGAAAAAGAACCCTACAAATATAAATTCGCTTGTGATTTGAATCAGTTACCTGGTGATTAGGTGCACAAAACTCTAATTAATACTTGTGCTAGCTCGCCCCACTATCGTGGGATCAAACCGAGGACCTTGTAATAATAAGTACAGCACTTTACAACTCAGGCCGCTTGCCCCGCAATGAAGGCCACCATTTCAGATGTTGAAATTTTTCCTTAAATTCTTGGATACAAAGGTATAATTTACAACTAGGAAATAATATGCCCTAAATCAAGGCAACAATGTCCGTCAATAATCAGGATAAAATAATTAGAAATATAAAATGAAAGTAATTCCTGCCTCTCTTTTTTCATTTAAAACCTTTGTAAAAAATGTTTTTTGACATGGTGCACATGCGTGAGTGAGTGTGTGTGTGTGTGGAATGCAAGATCTGAGAAGTAAATTAAGTGGTATCATATTATTGTAGACCATGAAAACATTTAAGTTATTCTAGATATTTAAAAACCACTCACCTTCATTTCCTCATTCGGAACTTTTATACGGTACTTTTTGTATGCACTTTCTAACAAAGGTACATCAGGAAGGTGAATGGGCTTTCTTTCTTTCATACCCATGAAATGTCCAAGAGGTGTTATCAGGAAACTGAAAGAAAGAAGAAAGAACAGGAATTCAAAACAAGAAGTGTCCTCAATCAATTCAATGACTATGCATTTTAGAACTACTTTCCACCTATAAATGCTTGTTAACTTTATGATTTAGTTTCCTGAGATTTGCTCAAGCTAGGGTCCTAAATAAAACTCTTTGTCATGGTTAGCTAGTAGGGATGCCAGAGCATCTGCTCAACCCAAAACTGGTAAAATATGATGGTACCAAGTAAAAAAGAAAACGAACACAGCCTCTAGATTAAAATTTTCTTATGTACCTATGAGCTAGGTTAGTCATTACATATATATCTGTAATAAAACTATAGAAAAAAAAAAAGCTCACGAGCTCTAAGAATTGGTCATTGAAAGAATCAGAAAAATGTACTACTCACAAAAACATTGAACACAGTATGGCTAAAACATAGTGTGTATACATTGATAACATCTATAGCAGTGCCATTCATGTATTTCAGTTGCTATTGTCAGTAATTTATTATAATAGTATTTATAATTTATCACCAAACTATACAAAATAAGAAAGGCAATTTTGAATGAAGACCTGTGGCTTCTGCATCCCTACCGCATTATTGAGAGCTTTATACAGGGCCTCACTCAAATTTTGAGGTAGGGTCACTCGTTTCTTGTTTAAATCTCATTGCTTGCATATATATTATGAGTACAACAAATCAATGACATCTATAGACTAGGGTCATGGACCACAAGAAGATGATTGTAAAAGGAAACTAGATTTGCTAGCAAAGACATTGGCATTGCCTTGTGATGGAACCATCTAAAACAATACTTGCGCTATTTCACACACCAAAAATGACCAAGAGTCCTGTAGACTTCTATTGTTACTGATACTGTTAGTGAATTCATGAGACAAGAAATGTGACAAGTCGTCTCAGGATCGTCCTCAAGTCACCCACTATATGTTCTAATAACAACATTTTATGATCTTATTCTAAAGAAACAAAAAAGGGGGTTTAACTCTAAAAATAACAAAATTAGCCTATTTTTTTGTTGTAACTTCAATGATTGATAATGGCAACCGCAGCAGCATTGGATGATTGGCACTGGCAGCCAAACCACCCACACTCCTGTGAGCCGTTTTGGTTGTGACGGCTAGGTACGAAATATGTCTATCTAGATCTAGGCCTATATATAAAATAAAATATAGAATCTAGAACAGCTAGATGTAGATTAGATTCTAGATTAGATCACTATGGTGACTATGGCTATGAGCTGAAGCGCTTCAAATGAAAATCCTGCTGGTGTAGAATTCTGTCAATGGTGTCCACTCAGTATCAAGTAAAAACTCTAAACAGTTTTCAGTGGTAGATCAAGATCTAGATTTAGTTGTAAGCAAACTTTGGCCTTTTGTTTTAGACTTGAGATTCAATACTCCTATTAAAAATTAAGTAAAACTATGGATTGGATGGAACCTAGATCTAGATCTAGGCCTCCTGTGCTTACTTCTCATAAAGCATTCGCACGAATACAAGTGCCACCCCTACAACAATTGACCAGTTCATATGTCTCAGCTGTGGATAATATACAGATGGATCAGAGCTTTCAAAATCCTTCCATTGAGCATCATCGCCGAGCCAGAATTCTTCATTCCAGATGAAGTCACGTACACTATTCCAGATCGACGCCATTTTGTCTCTATACAAAAAAGGGGAGGCTATTCTACTTCACCTGAAACAACAAAACAAAAAGTTTAACCGATGAATGGGCGTTGGCTTTTACGTGATGTGATTCTTTTTCGGTAGCTGCTAAGATTCAACATATTAAATATTATTAGCAGGTTTCATTACTTCAAGGATTGGTTCACTGGCGCTAAGATGTTTTTTTTTTGGGGGGGGGGGATTTTGATATTATTTACATAATATACCACCGCATTTTTCATTGAAAATCTACTGTAGGCCATTTACATAATATACCACCGCATTTTTCATTGAACATCTACTGTAGGCCAATCGCATAGTTGTCTTCTCTGAGTGAGACTGTTATAGGCTATTATCTGTGGTATGAACTACTGGTTTCTATGTTATTAAACCTGACATACAAAAGAGTTAATGATGGGATATTAAGTACGTGGTTTTCAAATCACATTCTTAGACGCTTGAAATGTACTTGATGTTGACAAAAACCTAAACACCCATCCAGGGCTAATGGTTTTTTTTTCACCAAGCATCCCGTGTGAAACCACGACTTAAAAAATATTGTTGGTAGCAAATAATAAGAAAAAAATAATAATATAATAACAACAACAACACTACTACTACTACTACTACTACTACTACTACTACTACTACTACTACTACTACTACTACTACTACTACTACTACTACTACTACTACTACTACTACTACTACTACTATCATAGAGCAGGTGAGTTGTTATGGTAATTAATCACCGTTTGTAATAAATTGATTAAAGACCACAGCGCCAGGATGCCTGTGCCTCCAAAAAATCCAACTCCAGGCAGAATCTGTCTATGCCCCTCTGGGCTGGCAGTCTCAACAATGGCTCAGGCTGACTTTGTTATACAGCAGTGGCATAACCACTGTTCCTAATTGATTCAAGAGCATGGACGAGACAGAGGACTGCGGCAAAGGATTCTAAAATACTAGGATAAGGAGGCATTTGACAGATTGCCATAGCTATTATTTTATCGTTGATTCTAATAGACTCATTAAGGATGCGAGTTAAACGAGAAATACAGAACGTTGTTAGAAATCATGGACTTTAATGTCGGTTCAGATTGGTCATCGAGCAAGATCATCTTATTTAGATCTACTACAGGGTAAACACATGGAGTTTCTGTTTGTTGGACATCTAACTATGTGGGACATATAAGTTTATACATGTAGCGCCTACAGGTTTCTGATTTCTACAAATAACATTGGTTTACACAAGATCCGTTTCCTCCATGTAGCAGCGCAAAGGGGTCGGTGGGCTAAAACACGATTTTTATTATTTTAATTTTACTCTAATAGTATCGTATAATTCCTTCACCGAACCAGATTGGGCGCATTCGAATATACAACACGCGAACACAGAGATGGAACTTTGGCTGTTTCTTGGATCTTACCCTGAAAACAAGGGTGATACCGTTCCCAGCAGATGAAAGGGGCGCTTTGAGCATGGCGTTCCACCCAGACTTTGCCAACAACGGACGCTTTTACCTGTTCTACACAGCCATACGATTTGCATGGGAGCAGTTACCTGAGGAATTGCGAGATCTGGCTTTCTTTTTTGAGTGAATAATAATAATAATAATAATGAATAATAATAATAATAATAATAATAATAATAATAATAATAATAAAAATAATAATAATAATAATAATAATAAAACTTATTTGAGCAATTCACATCAAATTAATTTGTAAATATTGTGTAATAAAAATTCTTAAATAAACTAATATATGACTGCTGAAATGGCATGCAATAAATACATTTCTATGAACAAATATACGTAAAATGTATCAGTAAATGTCATGCATAATTATACTCTTATATGAAGAAACATAATGAAAAGTATAATTATAAAAAGCATACTAGGCTATATGATTAACAACTGCATATAAACAAATAGGCATACAAATCATAGCAACATAAAAGCGCTACCACTTAAAAGCGATACAAAACACGCGTAAACATTTAAAAGGTTTGATATAAGTTTAAATGCAATACGGAAGCATTTTGTAAAATTTCATTACGGTTTTAATAACGTTGTCATTGTGAATTGTATGGAATGTTCAATGGCACTCCTCTTATCAAAATTCAATATCTACTGCAGAGATTAAAAGTTTATTAAAAGATGTCCTGTATGATTAAAAAATGAATGGAAGGAATGGGTAACTGCGTGTGTTTTTTTTTAAATTTAATTCAGAAAAATTTATTAAATGACAAATGATGGTATGATTCACAGTAACTGTAGCACTTTAAAACCAACGTATAGGCCTACCACAAACGCATAAAGCTCTTTTGCTTATAGGTTACCTCTGTAGTGGTCCCTCGCACGGAAAGGAAATACAGTTACTATTAATGAATGCTACATCTTCATGTAACTTTAATTGAACCATCAATGCCACTTCGATGTTTGACTAGTTTGTGAGCATATTTAGAACGTTTTTAAGACTTAATCTTCTTGGCTGCAAACAAACTAAGCATCAAAATAATAGTTTCTAACACATAGACCAACTTTGAACACTAACAATGAACTTCTCGAATGTCATTGATGAGATTAACTTCAGCACACTCAAGTCGATATCACATGAGAGTTGTATGTGTCTGATAATAATCGTTGCTGGTTGACATGCCACAAAATAGCAGACTCGACCACGTCTCACTTTTCATGCTCCATTCTCTAAATAGGATGCCACTTCTTTTTTTCTTCTGCTAAGCACACTAGTGCAGTTTTGTCTTCAACACAACGATACTATTCGTATAAGAACACTTATCAAAATACGAAACGACGAAACGGTACTATAAAAATGTCTGTAGTCATAATACTAGGATGAGCCATAAGACAAGGATGGTAGCCTTTTAGCAGTGTTTTTTATGTTGCTATATTGAGCTATCTATCTATCTATCTGTCTATCTATCTATTTATCTATCTACCTATCTATCTATCTATCTATCTATCTATCTATCTATCTATCTATCTATCTATCTATCTATCTATCTATCTATCTATCTATCTATCTATCTATCTATCTATCTATCTATCTATCTATCTATCTTTAGTTCTATCTAAACATCTATCTATCTATAATTATAAAAATCAATCTATCAATCAATCAATCAATCAATCAATCAATCAATCAATCAATAAACCAATCAAACTACTTGTCTATACTTATATTAATCAAATAATCAATCTATATATCTGTAAAAATAATTATTCCTGTAAAAACGCTCGCACTGATATTGACATTTTTGTTTTTATTCTTCTTCTGGTGTGACGATTTATTAAAAATAAAAATATTATTACCTATCTATAAAATTAAGACCCCGCTGTCAAATACCACCATGCTTCTTTTACAATTAGTTTAAAAATACCAGTATTTATTTGTCAAACATAAATAGGCCTAGAATCCGTAATCACTCTCGTAAGTTTGAATCTGATTACATCATGTAGCCGAAACTTAAGACAATAAAATTAGGCACACAATCGATCCTCTCAACTTAATAAAATAATTTTATTTCACCTAAAGAATTACACTTGAAGAATGGCAATAGTCATGTAAAAATCAAACAACGATACCGTTTTAAACGAGAATCACATGTAACAGAAACATCTTAATACATATATTTGAGCTATTCATTGGTCAAAGATTTTGCGGATTTGCATCTAGAGGCAAGAAACTAACTATATTACGTGCGACCTTAATACCTGCAGATGAAATATCTAACATAACATGGGGTGTGTGGGCCTTGATAGGGAGATAAGATAGCCCGGGCGGATCAGCATAAAGGTCAAGTAGGATCTGAACAGCTGTGTGAATATTAAAACTAACTCATTCAAGGCAATAGACTTCTGTGTAATTATGATCAGAACACCAAGAACACCAATAGCTTGGATACTTTTGTTTCGTACTCGGAAGAAGTATGCTTGCGCCTCTTAAATAACAAAACACACAGACGCACACACACACATACCGAGAGGAAAACATTGAACCGATAACAGATTAACTGAGAACACTGTCGTGCTGACACACTTCACTCAAACAATGTTTCAACACCCTGAGATATATAATTATATTTTTCAACAACAACAACAAACATACTGCGTTAGCTATTTGATAGCTTAAAACAAACTTTAATTGAAACCATTATCCTGTGAATGCCCTTTGCCCATTTAATTTTATGAACTTTTAAAGGCTAAAAAGAAACTACTATGGAAGCAATTTCGAGCGAAAGTAATTTTTTTCGTAATTTTTTAATAGAAGTAGTAGTAGCAGCAGCAACAGCAGCAGCAGCAGCAGCAGCAGTAGCAGCAGCAGCACTAGTAGTAGTAGTAGTAGTAGCAGCAGCAGCAGCAGTAGTAGTAGTAGTAGTAGTAGTAGTAGTAGTAGTAGTAGTAGTAGTAGTAGTAGTAGTAGTAGTAGTAGTAGTAGTAGTATCATTATTATAATTATTTTTTTTGCCTTCTGTTTTTTTATACTATTATCACATATTCATAACAAGTTTCAAAATATAAATTTTGAACACTTAAGTTAAAGATAAATAATAAAAAAAAAAACATCTTAATTTTATTAATGGCTTATTGATCCTCTTTATGTCCCTACTTTTTAACTATTTCGTTTTCCCTACCCCATTCTCTTACAATTTAAACTATAAGTGTAACAACTAAATCAAAACAAAAAAAAAAAGACATTAATACTATGGCGATAGCATGGCAAAATTTATTCAATACATTCATAAAGCATAAGCATACAGTTGTAGGTTTTATCAATTTCATAAAAAAAACAGTCTACATCAAAACGACTATAAATTGACAATCTATTGAAAGGTTACCTTTCTCTCCACTCATTGAATCAGAACTTACATATGCCATTTGCTATAATATAGATTTAACCACACTTAGCTAACACAGAGCAACATATTTTAATGATGTATTCTATCAATTAGCCTTTATGAAGAAAAAAATTGAAACAAGCTGTTACTAATAATAAAGTAAACCACATAAAAGTTACCTCAAAATTATAATGGCATAAAACAAAACAAGCAAACTAACCAAAGAAGATTTTCGTTTTTTTTTGTTTCTTATTAGAAAAAAATCTTTGCCCTGTATGATTAAAAAACAAAGCTTCTGACTTAGTAATGAACTTCTGAAAAAGACTACTCTATCTTTCAAAAGTAACAAATGAACATTATAAAATTGATAATGTATATCTGAACATATGCCTAGACATAATTAAGTCAACCCATGTGTGTTTGATGCATAAATCCTTTAATGTACAATAAGATGCAGCAACATTATCGTATATTATCAATATATTTAAATGTTCTCTATTTATATTAGGAATATAATTATTTTTCATTCAATACATGTACATGCCAAGAAAAAAAGTTTAATTCCTTAAGTTTGCAGATAAAAGTTATAATAATTAAGAATCTTTGAATTTTATCGAAGATCCCGTTTTAAAATATTAAATAAAACTGGAGCAGAAATAGTATGTATGCATAATGAAAACATTTTGGTAGAACAGGTTTACATCAATCAGGCCAACAAAGTATCACTATCAGAAAATTTAAAACTTAGATTGTGGACAGCCGTGATTTTCAGGAAATCCATAGAAAAAGCTGCATTTTAGCAGAATTTATTAGCAAACGACAAAAAAAAAAAGACACACCCAGAGAAAACTTTATCTGAAAGACTATGATAGCATATGAGGTTGGCCTATTTTGGAACAACTTCAGTACTCTCAAGGATAGAAACATGCATTCGATAATGAAAAAATTAATCAGTGATGATGACCTCTTTCAATTTTATACAAATCATTGTGTTAAAAATAAATATAACTAAATATCATGATCGTTTAGTCCATTAATATTTAAACCTCCCCCTCCTCACCATCACCGCCTTTATTACCTTCATCGTCTCTATATGTTTAAAAGATTATAGCTTTCACAATTTTCAATATCATCGATGTCTCTTTTATCTTTATAAAAATGAAGATGACATCCTTTGCCATAACCATATATGTACCTGATAGGCGCTGTAACACCATTACAAACTTTGAGAAGACTGTACATTTTCATCTCCCACTTTCACTAAAGCTATTCCCATCTCAGTGATTGAGAGATGTTATCTTAAGCATCTTCAAATTTCGTTAACAATACCTTGGTTATTGCTTCTACCCAATATTATACAGGAAAACATACACTAAGATGCATATGGGTTCATAACTTATAATGGCTAAAATTGCGTTTAATGCATCTAGTGTAAAGAAAAATATCAATATTTACCTTATAGAAGTCCGAATCAGTATAGCAGCCATGTAGGGTAGAAACCTGACACATGGACTAAAATACAACATGTTGAAATGATCGAACGGGAACAAAATAAAAAACTACAACTGTTAGTGTTACTGTCAGTGGTATGCTGATACTGCCAGAAAAAAAATTGTCTCCCGTGTATTATTCAGAAGCAACACTGCAGCTCTTAGAAAGGGGCTAATACAAGGCAAAGTTTGTCACATTTTATCAATCACAGCAGGTACTCTATAGGAGATCATGGTCAACCAACCTTTTTTAAATACTCAATAATGACACATAAACAGTTACGCAGTGAATATATTTTGAAAGACTATTTTGAGTCTACATCTTTAGGTTATTTTTTTCTTCAAAAAAGGAAATTAAGTCTAAGCCTTTCTTACTTAGTCTCTTGATAAAAAAACCCAAGTCAACTAAAATTAGTATATATGTTAAACAATGATATTACGAATCAATGTTATTTGGAACAGAAAATGTAAAGTGAGCAAAAAATGAACATAATTTGAATATTAGCTATATCTTAACCACAATGCATTATTTTCTTTTCAAAGGTAATAATCAGAGATGAGAGAAACAACTGTGCAGAGTGAAAACCTACTAAACAATGTTTTTGTGAAGTATTTCAGTTGATTACATTAACATTTTATATATTGATTATTCTTTCAAGCCAATCCAATAAAGAGGCATTAGAAGAAAATGATACTTGATGAAAGCTTCTGCTCATTAAAATTTGTTTGTCATTTCGTTTCTTAGAAACTCTGTTGAATGCATATATAAATAATTTCTTTTAATAAGAACCTAAAGCTCTGCCTTTTGAAATATACAATTTCCTTTATCCATGAGAACTAGTGAAGTAAATGATCCATCATTCCATGATATTCATTTACCTTAATTCTATAAAAAATTCGAATATACTTTTTATAAATAAATGAAAAAGGTAACGTAGAGGAAAATCTTAGATAAATTATTGCCGGTCCAAAATCAAAAGGTACAACTTTAATTCGTTTGCTTTTCGTTTTCCAAAGCTACATTGTGTGGCAATCTCTTGATGAGACTAGCAGTAATTCTAACTTCTGCCAGGAATACTTCAATACTGAGATCTAAGTAGAAAACATTTCCAGGAAAGTTGAGTCTACTTTCAAATGGTGCACTTTTTTCACCAATGTGGTCATAATTGTATCCCCATTTTAATAAAAATTCTTGATATTATCTCATTTTTGTGTCCAAGTATCAAGTGCAACTAGACTCCTTTTGTGAATTTCTCATTTTGAAATGAAACAAAATAGAAAACATATGTTTATTTTGATAATTCTTGTTGCATTGTACAAAATAAGACAATGTGGAATGAGACAAATAAATAACATTATAATTTAGCGGAATGGTGTAGGGTTTTTTATCAACAAAAATGTCTTAGAATATTTACATAGCATCAACATTGTTAAAACTGTATCACTTATCGTATGCCGAGGGATAAAAAAAAATATCCAAAGCGTTTAAAAAAAAAATCCAAAATACTGCAATGGGAATTTTTCTTTGAGACTTTATGTTTTCCTCCTGTTAAATTCTATGTATTGATCAAATATCTATGTAAAGAGTGGGGGACCATAAAGACAAAATGATGTAAAGATATGACATTCAATTAGGGATAAGTATGCAACAGTGGGCTTAATTGTGAAGCAAGCACAGTGTAAATTTACTACGCACCAAAATATTTGTCGAACATTATTTTGTAAAATCAAAACATAGTGGATTATTAGCAATAGGTGAAAAATACTTTAGGTACATTGGAAAGTGCAATTAAAACCACACATATAAAAATCAATAATAAAAAAAAAGGCTGCATCCATATATAAATATTGTGGCACTTACATATGAAATCTTAAGTACACAAGTAGTTATGTAAATTTGAGTTAGCAGTTCTGTTTGCAAGCTGCATTTGAAAATGAGACAATGACTGAAAAAGATGGTGTTTTTATGTGATGTTGCTGCTTCTGCTGCTGCTGATCCTCCTCTTCCCCCTCCTCTCTTCCCTACTATTACTACTACCTTTACGAATTCTGCCTGCTTCTCAATTTTAAGCTATCACTACTACAATAACCACATCTATTACTGTTCATCTCTCTCCTTCTCTTGCTTCAGATTTTTCTTGACTAATGACTTTTTCTACTAAGCAAACAAAACCAGACTGAAAAAAAACAAACCACAAAGACACGCAGAAGTAGCTTGTATGGTACTATTGAGGCATTTGGAATTTATGGTATTATTGAGCCATTTTCAAAAGAGCAAGCTCAAACTGAACTGAAGATGATTGAAGCATGTTTTTATTTTAAGGAAGATGTAATAGTAATTATAACAAGAAACAAAAAGGATTCCTGTCTCATTGTATTTCCATATTGGTATCCAAATATTGGGTACACAAGAATTAAATTTAATTTGTTCTTGGGGCAGGCTTGGATAGCTTCACACTTCCTCCTTTGCTCAGGGTTATGTTAAACTTCAGATGATGATCAATGAAATCTGGCACTGATTCAAACCTCTGTCGAAAAGAGAAAATCATTAAACACTACAATTATTTCATGCTGTTAAAAAGTATCCTAAAAGCAAAAAAAAACCCTCTTTTCACTTAATACTTCATACTGTGGTTCTATGAGGTTCTTCCAATTCAAACAACTTCTATAAAACCTTCTAGTAATTTTAACAATAGTAATAATAATGATAATCATCATCATTATCATCAACATCATCATCATCATCATCATCATCATCATCATCATCATCATCATCATCATCATCATCATCATCATCATC
>RQTK01000795.1:180517-196044 GCA_003991915.1 Elysia chlorotica | reverse complement strand
TAATAATAATAATAATAATAATAATAATAATAATAATAATAATAATAAAAATAATAATAATAATAATAACAAACAGCTAAAATTAAAACAAGTAGTAAAACCAATGGTAACAACAACAAAAAAGTGCTAAAATGCAAAGAGCAGTTTTATCTACAAATATTTGGATAAAAATAAAAATAAAACAAGTGTATACGACACATAAACCAAACAGTCAAATATAAGAGCGGGCAGGAGGAGTAAAGAATTCACTCAAACAAACTACTATTATTCTTTTGTATACAGCAGTTATCTGATGTTTAACCTTTTCTTCCGGTTTTTCTTTGCCAATAGCATATGTTCCATCTTTCCTCTTGGAGATGAGCATATTGTAAGTGTCATTCCTTGAGAATACAACCAGAGTGTATGAATCTTTCTGGCTGCTTATGCGAACAAGAAATGCACCTTCCTGAAAAGAAAAAAAAAGTTATTTATATAAATCTAATTTCTACATTAAAATCTAATCTCCAAGAAATTGTTACCTGTAATTTCCTAAATATGTGTGTCTGTTTATTTTGTTTATTACATGTACATTTTTGGGCAGTAGGACCTGCAGTTTGAATCTTAATTCTTTGCTCTTTCTGTCTGTCTGTCTGTCTGTCTGTCTGTCTGTCTGTCTGTCTGTCTGTCTGTCTGTCTGTCTGGTTGTCTGTCTGTCTGTCTGTCTGTCTGTCTGTCTCTCTCTCTCTGTCTCTCTCTCTCTCTTTATTTCTTTCTCTCTCTCTATCCTTGTCATTATTTCATGTCTGTCTGTCTTTGTCTGTCTGTCCGTATGTTTATCTGTCTTTCTGTCTTGCGCTCTTTCACTCCCTTTCTATAAAGTATTTTTTTGGATTCTGTCTGTCTGTCTCTCCTTCCCTTCCATCAGCTTATAGAGTTTATATAACCATCTTTTCATGTATGATTTAGGATAAATCTTGAATTCCCTTTCATCCTATATTTTTAAAACCGTCCAAATTATAACCCCTTTTCTGTCTCTTCCACTGGTATATATGCTATTTTGCTAAAATTTCATATCTATTTCAACTTCTCGTTTGTACATTATAATATATCATTTGATTAAAACATATATCATGTATGCTTAAATACTCCTCCCCCCTTTTATTAGATTAGACTAGATATTATATGTAGCATAGTTCCCCACGCAACTTATTGTTCCTATAATTATATGGATATCAATAACAAACACAAGAATGAAACCCTTTTACTCTCCAAAATAATCTATATATATACACTAATTAAGACATTTTCGGTTTGATAAACTTGCGCTTTTCAAATGCTTGGTACCAATCACTAAAATTTCACATTTCATAAAACATTTGGGAATACGGCTGATAAATGATACTTATTTTTTCTCTGTCCACCCAATATTGATGTATAATGATTCAAGTTTGCTATAAGAAATTATAAAATGAAACCAAATATGAGTACTTGCCTTCCCTACACTCCTAACTCTTCCATCTGCATTTTCTTTTGTGGCATCCTCGTGGAACCATGGATATATGGAAAAAGGATGTGGCGGTTCAGCCTATGTAAAAAAAGGCCAAGGCTTAAAATATATTGAAAATAAAACAATAATTGCAATAAAATAAATAAGGCAACTACATAGCAACCTTTAGTCACAATAAAACTCTTGTGAGTATAATGAACAACTTTTTTTTTCATTCTGAGGCTAATATCATAAAAAAAAGGCACACTACGAATGTTTATCAAGTAGCAGTCATTAGAATATCACAATCTTTTACATCAAACCACTAAGGCACACAATATATTTCCTCCTTTCAAATTTGTGGCTTTAGATAAATAATTAATTTTTTTAGAACTAACGAATAAAAGCTTTACTTTAAGTTTCAAGCCAGCTAACATAATTGATTCTTAGGGAATAGTTTACAAATGTAAACTCATGATCCATACCTATTCTCACGAGAAAAAAGAAAAAGAAAACAAGTAGCAAAATACGAAATTAAACTCTGTTTATATGACAGCAAAGGATCAAAGTCAAGTAAATTGAGACAGAGGTAAAAAATTGCATATCTAAAATACATAATTTATAATATAGAAGCATAACAATTTCACATACAAGTTCACATGACTTAACTTTGTCACTACCACCCCATATTTCATTAGGTGAACACGTGGTTTTTTCAGTATCATTTTAAAATCGTATATCAATTAATTCCGTAAAAAAAAAAATCATGAACGGGTAAAACCGGCTGTTACTCTTAATCTTTAAGGTGGCTTGAGCTGGAGACACTGGCTTATAATACTGAATTACTTAGGTAAATAATATAAACAAAAATATTAGTGCAGTAACTATAAAGACTACATGAGTGTACAAAGGCAACCCCAGAGCCACCCTCCCCCCTCCCAAAAAAACAAACAAAAACAAAAATAAAATTCAGTATATTTACAGGGGTTAAAATGTAAAATTAAGCAATGTGAAAGGCTGGTTATGAAAGATGACCTGATTGTGTTATTTGTTTAAACAAAGAACTTACGGAGATACCCTCAGCATAAATTTCACCGCCTCCATTTTCCAAAGGTGTAGGGTCCTGCAAATAAAAAAAATAAAAAAATTATTGAATCAATCAACGATAAGAAATTTATGACAAAAATAATTTAAACATAAAATGACGCATAGGAAGGAAGAGGTTAGAGCATTGTATGATTTCTATAGAAATAATTGATCTACTGCAACCTGATAAAGAAACTTGTTTCTTGTTTTCTTTTTAAACTGCCAAACTAGATTGAGTGAGAAATATACACTTCTTGTAAAATGTTATTGTTCAAAAATTTAACCTATAGTATACAAAACACATTGCAATTGCAACTTACTACTTCTTTTCTATCATCCTTTTCACCTTCAAGTAAAATAAGAAACAGTTTTTACTATGCTAGTCATTTTTACACAGCACAGAAAAATCACATTAATAAAATTTAACTTTACTAAATACTAAATATTAGTATTTACATAGCAAGAGAAAATAATGAATACAGCTAGTAAGGCTATAAAAACGTAGAGGAAAAAGTTACATACAGATCCCAGATGTTTTAGGGTTAGTGAAAGTGCCTTGATTAGTTTGAGCATCAACACATGCTAAAACAAACAAGACTGTCAAGCATTCTAATGTAAGACATAAAAAAAAGTTGTTATTCAACAATGCACCATGCTTATATTTTACCTGTGTTATATAGTTAAACATGTAGAAATAAATTTCAACTGAGATTTTTTATTTTTCAAATAAATAAACATATAAAAACACAAAAACCTGCCAGCCAGTTATGATTTTTGTTAAAAGAGTGTCAAATTTCACAGGTTTAAATTACATTTTATTATAACAATTCATCATACCTTTCAAACAAAATACATGACATGTTAAAGAGGACCCCAAAACAACCAAAACAAAGCGAGAGCCAGAAATAATTTATGATGAAAATAAGGCCAACTGGTTCCCCAATTAAACCAGAGATATAAGTTTGAAGAAAACATTCTCATGCTGATTTTTTTTGGCAATTACCAAGTCACAAGGAGGGGGAGGTAACGACAGAGAGTCCACCTCTTGTAAATCGTCCGGTCGTGGGGGCAATGGAGGGACAACACTAAAGTCCTGACACTGGTCGTTTGGGAGGTGTGGCCAGTCAGGGGGGAGGTCTATGGGGTAGGGAGGCAGTGGGGGAGGCGTGGATGGTGGAGGGGGTATCACTGTTCCACTCTCGCGACTCTTCTCACCGTTTGACTTTAATGATTTGAACAAACCTGAAAGCAAAACAGGGCAGGCTTACTATTGAAATCCATGAGCTGTTTCATGCCCATGTTATCCCGGTATCCCTCCCCATTGCTAGAGCATCATTAATTTATCAGTTTTCAACTGGACTGGTATAATTCTTTTAAAACTTTTTCTTAGAGTGTCATTGCTACTGGATCCCTTAACAATCTTTGAATTATAATATTAAAGTTACTGCTTAGTAGTAAAACCTATGAAGTTTTCAGTGGTGCCATGAAAACAATACGAAGGGCTCCATAATTAATTGATGCATTTTCAACAACTTACTACCCAACCTGATAAGTAGATGATTTTGGGAACACATTTTTTTTTATTATTCAAAATTAACTCATGCTATGAATTATTTGAGGTTAAATTTCATCTGAAAACAATGGAGAACTTGAATATAAAGATTTAATCTTTGCTTGCTTTTTAAAATCTATGAAATGAAAGAGGGAAAAAACAGCAGAAAAAGACAAATCGGGCAAAAAAGGACAAACAAATTTGCCAAATGAGAGACACATGAGGGAAATCAAAAAGCGAGGTATATAATAAGGAATATAACTAGTAACTATGAAAGAGATTCAACTGGGTTGAAGTACAATGGAATGCATAGATGTCAAAAAGACATTAAAAAAAAACCCAACATCATGGCATTGAGCATTTAAATTTTAATGCATGTTACATTTATAAAAAGATTTCACGTTTGAAGAATGTTAAGACATAAAAAATATATTGGTTGGGCCAGTGTCAGTATAATGTGATCAGCCTAGACAGACGGGTAAATGATAATGTGAATATTATTAGAAGTTTTGGACAAAAACAAAATAAAAAAATAGACAAGTGTTTTATAATAAAACATCCTGGGAAATGTTATCATCCTAGAAATTTCCATTATAATGTGGCACTTTACAATTGAAAACTTTTAAAGTAATGATACTATATGAATACTTCAAAATGAAAAAAAAAATTAAAAGTTAAAAAAAAAGCATAAAGTTAAAATATATGAAGTCATAAAACTGACAAAGTTTGCAAATTGTGGATCGGATATGAAAAAGTGTGAATAATTTCCTTTAATATTAGACCTATAATTGGGTGCAATGTCTAGCTCTACGTTCTAAGTGAGTTAATACATGTGGATTAGAATGGAAACAAGTACACATGTGCATTTCAAGCTTGAGAAATGAAAAGCTTATGTAAGGAGCAGGGTTAAATGTGTTATTTTTTTCTTTACTACACATTAGAACACAAACATATTCTTTCTTGATTCCATAGTGACTTTATTTAGATTATTAAGATTATGGACCACTCTTTCAATACTTGCTACTGAAGTATTAGTACCCTCTCTATGTCAAAATAGCCTGCATATTAACCTTCGAATTTCAAAATGATAGGGGAATTCGTTAATATACTTATAAAAGTTTCTCATGTTATTTCATGTGATCGTTAATAAATAATTAAGTTTAAAAAACGATTTTTTTAATATATTGTGAAATTCACTAATGGAAAAGCTTGAAATAAAAGCCAGGCTTTAAAGGACACACACAACCATGAACGTACTACAACAGAGCAATTTGTGTGAAGCTTGAGAAAAAGATTGTGTTATGTTTGTGTGAGACTGGAGAAAGGACCCATTGCCACAAAACAATTTTTGACCTTTATCAGCTATTGACAAATATTGGCTCCAAGCTCAAAATCAAACCATCCGCCCTATTCTGGAACCTGTCTCCAGCCACACACAAAAAATCTATATGTTCAGGTTATGGGAAGGATTTGCAGTGACCAGGGACCTGGTTTTTGGCAGCATTCCGCAGGCAAACATGTGAGCCAATGACCTCATTGAGCTCCGACTGGAAGGCCTTTCTATTGATGAATCCAGCACTACCGGAGGAGGTTGAGCCGGCACTGCCACTCTCGTCGCTGTGCGCGTCCCTCCTGGGGTGGTTGGGGGGGAGCGCTGGGGGGGCGCCCTCACTCGGCTTTGGTGGCAGGGACGGGGGCTGGGAGCTGTTCTGCTTTACAGGTTTGGGTGGTGGCTTCACAGGGGTGGTGAGCCCCGACTGTTTTGGGAAATTATTGGGGGACTTGGGACCCGCAGAACTTGAGGGGGGTACCATGGGCGTAGGTAGGATATTTGGGGACTTGGGGCCCATGTGACTTGAGACAGGGTCCTCAGTAGATACGTTTGAAAGTGGAGGCTGTGGTTTTGCTGGAGGGATGGGTTTTGGGGAAGGACTTGGTAATAATGTTCTAGGTTTTGGAGTAGTTGGTAAAGGTTTAGTGTTCTGTGGTGACTTTTTGTTGCTGCTGGCGATCGCTGTTGAAATTTTAGAAAATAAAATTGGACCTGTCCTAAAAAATTAAATTCATGTTCAAATATTCACACTTTGAACCTAAAGCTATTACTTCATAAGTGAGGTCACTGCAATATGTACAATATTTTTATGGGTTCTCTTTTTACCCAGTAAAACTAAGTGAATTGACTTTTTCCCATTCTGAGATCTAATGTTTCAAGGAATAGAAAACTGGCCCTAACTCAAGTCATGTTGATGAAAATTTTATCAGCTAAGCCACATTTATCAAAAAATATTATGAGAAAGGAAACATACATCAGCATTTAAATGCAAAATAAAAGGATGATTTTAATACTGAGGTAATCTTTTAAAAACATATGCATTCCAGCAATTGGTGGAAAAAGGAGAAGAAAAAAACAACACAGATACCATGATACTATCCGGTCAATAGTTTTATGCTCATAAAACATATGCCACATAAATTAGTCAAAATATCATATACAAACAAATCATTAAAAAAAACAACTCATGCAGGCTTTGGTCTCATACAATAAAGAGGTTCCATTAAGCAGGTTACAACAATGCGATAGACATTACATTAAAAAAAGCAACAATAACAATACATATACTTAAAAAATATCCGTGTTTGGTTTACAGTTACAGTAAACCCATGTTAAATAATTATATTGCGTTTCTTACCGCTATCTTTTTTGCTTTAAAAGATGATGGCTTAAGTAATACTGTATTACAATGGTGAATAGAATAAATACTACACATGAATTTTGTTTGTCCCTAATAATATAAATATAATACATACGTGGCATTATGCCCCAGGCTTTTGCTCTGTCCTTTACACTCTGGGAAAGTAAGACATAAAAATAACATAAACATGTTTATCATAGCAAAAAAACATATATCAAAATATCTTTAAAAACAAATATACTCAGAGCAGTTTTACATCACAAAAAAGTAGCCACAGCAATGCAGATAGCTAATTCAAACAATTTCTTCACTCCAGTATCTCTTTAATTATAACTTCTATTTACACTCCCTGAGTCCTTAGAAGGCAATTGAATAACACAACTCCTTCTCTGATAAATTCTCATTTCAGCATGTTTCTGAATAAGCGATATTTGAAATATTTTGGTGAACATCACATTAGAAAAGGTAAGCAAAACTTGTAACATGGCAACACTCGGTTAGACATCTACACAGCCTAATATCTAATAGACAAGGGTCGTTGGACATTATAGAACCTGAGCTACTTTATCAGTGGTATAGCTGGTGCACTTTGCAATAGCCCACCATGAACATGGTGAATTTCTACAAAGAGCAAATAATCATTTAGTAGGCCATGTCTGCCTGTATCCAAGTCATGAATGGAAAGATTATTTATGGGTACAACTTTACAAAAACCTTTCCTGTGTGAAGTGACAAACCAACTGTATGTTTGTACAAATTCAAAATATGCGAATGAGTTTCAACTTTTCACATTAAATGTATATTCAAAACGATATTTTTTTCACAAATGCATTTACTTCTGCTGTGTTATTACGGTTTTTTAGTGCAACTATTTAATAATTTTTAAAGATCTTATTAAAAAATGATCTTGTCTGAAAATCTCCCAAAATGAGTGGCAATGGTCTGAAAATCAACAGCATGTCAAGATTATTAGACAATATTATTTAGGAAAGTCATCTTTTTCCCCCAATTCAATTTTGCACACATTTGATCATAAACATCTGTCATTTTAAATGGCACAATTGATTTTGTCGTTTATTAATTATTTGGGAAAAGATAGGTTCGATGTATAAAATTATACATCTTAAGATGACAGTTTTCAAGAAGCCTAACTGCTCAAGCTAATTCCTAAGGTCGCAGTTGCTTTCCTTTTCTAAAATGAAAGAAAATGTCTGAAACCTACTCAAACAAATCTCTGTTTTGATTTTGTTGCTTTATTTTTTTCACACTTGCTTTTGGTTTTTTTTAACATTATCATTTGTTCAGTCCTTCAACGTACCAACGATCCGCCAGAGCCAGAGTTGTTCTGTCCGCTCCGTGGCGCTGCAGGTTCTTGAGGCCTATCAAAGCCTTATAGCGACAGGATAGGTAGCAGAAAAAAGGCACAAGATTGCGAATAATTAAGGTCAGGGACAAAAATAATGATATGATACAAGCATATTAAATGTTAAAAACAAAAAAGAGTAAAACTTTCAAAATTAATGTTGTTTCAAATTGGAAAAAAAAATGAAACAAAAAAACTAAACAAAAATGAGCAAACAAAACAAACAGTATCGGAATTCATTAGGCTTTGTTTAACATATTCTTGCTAAAGCCATGTATTTTTGCTTTATTATTATGGAAACAAAAGGTAAAATCTGCATGATTTTTATGAAAAGTATATTGAGCATATTAAAAAAGAATGTGTACAACTAAATTTGTATGTTACATGTATTTTACAATTTTTCAATCTTATTGAGGTTCAAATTGATGCGATTTCAGCAAGAAAAAGGATTTTACATGTGTTCCTTGAATATCAATCTATGTCCAAGTTACACCGTTATCCTAAAGGAAAAACAATAACACTCTTAAGCTAACTTTGGCTTTGAATTGGAAAACAAAAACAAGAATATAATTTATGAAACATATTGTTAAAGCTTATTAAAATATTATGAATAGACAATAAATCTTAGTATCTTAAAAGATTTCAAAACTATAAACGATTTGGATAAAATACCTGCTCAAGGCCTACAGGGCATACAGGGCAGATGGGAAGAAATATTATCGAAGATGGCTTAATAAAATAGAACACTGTTAAAAACTTCAACGAAAATCAATGCTGACTGGGAAAACATATTACGTACAATATTTTACTGTGTACTGTGTTAGTAATTAATGGGAAAAGTAAATGAAAAAAAAAAAGAAAAAAATATGATAGGATAAAAAAACATGCTTTGCCTTAGTGCATGGCAAACAGCGCTCTGAAGAAAATTGTTGTCGATTTCAATTTAATTTAATTTTATGCGTCTTCATAAAATTATTTGTTAAAAGTGTGCTTCGTGAGCTTTATCTAATTCACTGCTCCAGGAATACTATCAAACTATTATATAATATACACTTATAATTGCACTGGGAAAAAGGCACGCTTTAGTCTTATACTTTTTTAACCTATTTTAAGACATATAAGTGAATAAATTCCCACAAAGAGTGACAAGCTCGGCTTTCAATAACATTTCAAACAAAAAGTGTCAACAAATTAACTAACAAAAGTTTGGTATGCGATAAAGTTCGTCTTAAAAATTCTAATTCTCTCTTGTATAGCGCAGAAGTTGTTCAAGTAGGTTGAATTTGCAAAACGAGATATGAATGGTTTTCTTTATCCACGGACAAGGTGGACGCAGCGTAGAGCGTACAGCTTCTAACCAGAAGGCTATGGCTTAAATCCCCTGCTTTGTACAACGCGCATTCTCCCTTCTAGTTGGGTCTGTTATGGATTTTTTAGCAACCAAGCCCCAGATATCCAGCTCTGGTACCCGTTGCCGAATAGGATCTTTCTTGGGATTGAGAAGAATTAAGCTGGAGGAGGGCTTTACTTTCTCCGACCAAAAATTACTTCTTTATAGCAAAATATCAAGACTCGTCAGATTTGAGATCACTGGAAAAACGGACATACCTGTGTCGGGGGCCTCGTATGTGTCGTCAAGTATCTGAAACAAATGTACCCCCTTCCTTTAAAATAACTCTTGTTTTAAAATTTCCCTCTAAAAAATGTCCCTGTGTAAAAAAAAGGTGTTTCCTTATTTCGAATTTCTAAATTGTTGCATGTCATGTGTCATTATTTTTATGCACATTTAAAAGACGTAATACGAAAAGGAAAAAAACTACAAAAAAAAACATAGTTATCATATCTTAGAAACACTTATCTATCTTCTTTTGAATAGTTCAATTGAATGTACCTAAGCAATAACGTACAAGCCATCTTTGTTCCTCCTTTCTTTCAACACAAACACACAAACACTAACGAAACACATACAATAAAAAAATAAAAACCTATCTGTTTGAACCAATTGAAATGTAATACAAATATTGTAAGTAATTTTTCCTGTCTTTCACTAGAAATATATATATGTTAGGAAAACTTGAAGTTAGAGGCTTACACTCTTGATAGCAAGAGGAAAAAGTGCAACAAAATGAACTCCATTTCTAAAAATTAAAACATCTAGATTTCATTTAAGTACACACACACACAAAAAAAGAAAAGAAGTGAATACTAATGTATTTAAAAACTAAACAGTCTTCAGGGTCTTTAAAACACAGTAGGTAAAATCTTTTTATTCATGTCAAAGGAATTATATAGAATGCTAGTTATGTACACGAGGTGTTTGTACCACATAACACTTTTTCCTCTTAATTTTATATCTCTTCAAACACATATGGGAAACAAATAAAATCTGCTACAATGAAAACAATAGAAAAAATGCAATTCTCCACTCTGAGCTCTATCTCAACATAATTTTTGAACAATTCCAACCTTTCTCACAGTCATAAATAGTTTAAATTTAGCGGCTAAAATTACTTGGGTTGTCATACTCAGTGTAACCTCAACAACATATTATAAGCATTAATTTACGCACTCTCCCCCCCCCCTTTTTTGTTGTTGGATCAGCTAAGTTGGAGTGGTGGGTGAACCTACCTGAGCGGGCGTAGCGCCCCCTTCCGGTGTCTCGTACAGATCGGGTTCTGGGCCTTGACAAGAGCGGGAATAACGGGAGGCAAAGCAGTTCAAATGAAAGGGGCGAATAGTAATTTTGAATAATGAATTTCGAGGGTTGAAATATTCACCGATAAAATTAAATCATAAGCTTTTGACACACTTTTTGTATTTATTTACACAGTGTTTTAAAGTGGGATTTATATAAATGCAGTCTCCTGTAAAAACTAAACACACACACACAACAACAACAACAACAACAACAACAACAAAAACCGTGTGTGAAGGCCTTTTTACAGAGATGAATGTAACTAGACTCTCTGAGTGTGTAAAAATATAAAAATATACGACTGTAAAATTATTGCTGTCATCGTTATCTAATGTAGCCAAATAATGCTATGAATCAAAATACACTTGGAAGCTAAATCAAAATCGCAGTGAAACACATGGATTTAACTCAACCAATGGCGATATAAAAAAGCGAATGTCTCTCGTTTAGAAATAAACATTAATGGAATCTTGGAAAGCACTATTAATATTAATTTTCCTAGTGGCTGTTTATCTTTCCTTTGATTAAAAATACATCTCCTTTTAAGCTATGATTTCGACCAGGATGACACCAACCTTTTCTCGCAGTAAGCGCTGTATATTTTAAAATACGTTGATGATCCACCCGGTTATCTTTATTACCAACAGCACTAATTTGTTTTCCTTTATGCACAAAGAGTCAGTAACAAACCCCCCACAAAGTAATGAAAGAATGTAATAAAACCCAATATTGAATACGAAGATATTTTAGGAATAAAAATTGTTACTGTTATTTATCATTGAAGGTGAAAAAAATTTAAAAAATGTTAGAATAAATGATATTGACGGGTTAGATTTGAAATTTGTATTAAATCTCATTTCCAATGAGACAGTAACCAAACCTCCAAAAGGAAAAAAAGTTAACAAAGTTCGTTATATTTGATTTAATAATTATGTTCTTATATTCAGACATAATCTCTCCAATATTTGCTTTTTTCCCGCAAAGATGCAATATACAAGTTAAACTTACTTGTGATTCCTCCATTTATATTTTCCTGAAAGAAACCAGAAGAAAAAAAGAGGGAAATAAGCTCAACATGTTTTGTTTTTTTTTAATTTAAAACTTACATATAATGTAACCGAGTTTGCATTGCAAGTGAAAACCAAGTGGCCATTTTCTGAAACTTAAACTTCTGTCTGGATTTTGGCGAACAAGTCAGAAACCATAAAAAAGTGATTCGATCTTTAATAGTCTGAATAAAGTAATATCTTAAAATATATTAGGTAATTGAATCGTAAAGAAAATTAAAGAATGGCATAGCCAAGGTTATGTAAATGGCCAATAACGAACTACAATATTACTTAGAAAATTAATCTTAATGTGAATGACATTGTTGTTGAACATAAGCTGTGAGAATGCACCTATGTGAGAAGGGACAAGTCTTATTAACTTAGTCATAATAATTGTGGTTTCAACTAATGACTTTAATAATGATATTAAAACAAAATTTTAAAAAAGTACCTTAAAGTATTCAAAAGTAATTTCAACATATCATTTCCCATTTTCCGTTACAATAGGAATGCTATACAATTTCTTCTTTTTTTTTAGTTTTATGAAAAAGATCTGAGTCAAGAACAAAACAAACAGCTGAGGAGAAAAAAACTTGTCACATTCCAGTAAAACAGGAAAATGTAGATAAGAACCATGCGGTTAAGTACAACTATGGTTATGTGTGAATAACTGAAGGCGAATTACTTAATTATTCTTATTGCATAAAGGATTACAGAGCTATGAACACGAAAAACATACATGAGTAATTCCATACAGATTGAAGTATAAGCGTCCGTAGCAAAGCAACACCGTTTTTAACACAAACAATAATAGAGAAGAGATTTCTATAAAGTCTTTCATATTTGGTGTCGGTAGCAAAGGAATAATAAGTTAATACGAAAGTAAAGCGAAAAGCTGCTAACATAACATAACATAATTATGAATGAAGCTAACATTAAAAACATACAGTTAAATAATTCGTCATGTGTACATATAAGTCTACATCTCCCAAAGTATTGATGCATAACAATTAACATGTAATCAACAACAGTAGCAAAAAAGTAGATATGCACACGGCACAAAAGCATGAAACATTAGTCTATTATAAACAATGAGTTGGTAAACTACTTTAAAATGAAATATATAATATAACAACTGGATCAAAATAGTGGAAAGAATACATTTCATGAATTTGCTGGATGAACAATTAAGATTCATTGTCTTCTGCAAGGCAATAGCAAGAAATCGTTTTATTGCTACAGCATCTCGGTACACTTAAAACATACATATGTGCTAGTAAAAAGTAGGCTAGAGGGAAGGAGTAACAGGTGAAAAATGTGTGATATTGATAATGAGAGGATCAAACCAAAATAAGGACACGGAAAGAGGTCAAAGAAAATACATAATCGCAAAAACACCAGAGCATCGTGCAGCAGGAGTCAAGCTCTTGCGCCCTTTAAATCGATCACGCTGTTACTAAAGCATAGCATAAGCAATAGGGTTTTATGGGGCTGTCGGGGAAAAAATCATACAAGTTGAGAAAATATAAATGTTGTGATTGAAAGGGGGCACATTTAAAATAATCATAAGCATGTACATTGCGCAAGGTTACTTTAAAAAAGTGTTGATAGGACGAAGATGGGTGATCGTACAAAAATGTAATTTAAGCCACAACAAAAAAGTTTGTACCCCTACTGCAATATCATCGTCGTCAAAC
This sequence comes from Elysia chlorotica, assembly GCA_003991915.1. NCBI lineage: Eukaryota > Metazoa > Mollusca > Gastropoda > Plakobranchidae > Elysia > Elysia chlorotica. The sequence continues at coordinate 182,444 of RQTK01000795.1, read as the reverse complement.
TCGTCGGACCAACCCACGTCGTTATCAGAGAGTTCTCCATCTTGAATATTACTGATATTGGATGATCAAGGAATGAAATATCTTATGAGATTGAAAACAACAATAGCAGCAGCAACAACGTCAACTACAACAACAACAAATACAATAATATAGGAAAGTGAAAACTAAGACATGCCCAAATGAATTTGCATCACAACATGGAACTTGTTTTTTGCCAAACAAAACGCAAACGTCAAAAATGTCCACATAGGAGATGGAGCAAAAGTAACTTATTAATTTTTTCTACATAAGAAAAAAAAAGACAAATATTACTGAGGATTCAGCCTAGAAATGCAGAAAAAGTAGATCTGCTTATCTTACAGAAGATTTTCTATGTTATATAAAAGTTCACGACAGGGCAGATCGAATCGTTTGATTATTTTCGGATGTCAACGAGTTATTATAAATATCGAAAATATCTTTGACTTTACGAGGTATTCAAAACAGATTAAAAAAATAAAGTTATGACTCTAGTGAAAGTGAAAGGCCTGCGCTGACAAAGCCATGCTCCCAATGTACCTGTGACTGTGAAGAAAAGTAGAGTGCTGGCTTGTCTGAGGGCCATGGCTAGGTGTCTCGGGTAGCTCGTATACGTCTTGAGCTTCTTCATGATGGGGCTGCAACATTCAGTGACATAGTCAACAAACACGGTGTTACGTTGGTAGCACAAATGACGATGTCACATAGTAGCAACAGCAGCAGCAGCAGCAGCAGTAGTAGTAGTAGCAGCAGCAGTAGTAGTAGTAGTAGTAGTAGTAGTAGTAGTAGTAGTAGTAGTAGTAGTAGTAGTAGTAGTAGTAGTAGTAGTAGTAGTAGCAGTAGTAGTAGTAGCAGTAGTAACTGTTGTTGTGGTGATAGTAGTATTGCTGTTGTCGCTGTTGCTGAAATAACAATAATAAAAGTAGTAGCAGAAGCATCAGCAGTAAACATTTTTTTTAATTATTCAACTAGAGTGAAAAAAGAAGCTCATTGAGAAGAATTGTATTTAAGCATTTACATAAAATTATGATTATTTATTACTTAATTTTGGTTAATGCAGCTCGATATTTTCAAAGTATGATAACAATTAAAAAATTCTCAACTTTCCTGCTGGAAACAGATACTTAAAGGAAACACACATAATCAACCATATTTTCTATTATTCATAGATAATTCAAGGGAAACACTAAATAAATAGGACAATCAATATCTAAATACCAAAGCAAAGCATTATTGTGCTGGTTAAAAAGGTCACATCAAAATGGTAAGCTGGTTTCATCACATCTATTACACTGTGCGAGCAATAAATATCAATGGGTTTTTGAAAACTACAAAACAAAACAAAAATGAGCGTAGGATTACAAGTGGGGGCACATCACAAAGAATGAAGGATCAAAGTCGTTTGAGTGCTTAAAACTGAAAACCAATTTGTGCATAAATATTCGAACCACAGATATACTTTGGGCGCGCCTACATTTATAGAATCGTTACAAAAAAAAAAAAAGAACAAGGATCAGTATTCGTTTTAGACTTCTTTAGTTAGAACCAAACAATGATGAAGGTTTACGCAGATGGTTTGTTCGAAATTAAAAAAAAGGAATATGGAGTACAGACTAGTCCTTCAACTGAACAAAAAGAGCGGCCTCTAAATTTGCAGTTAAATCTACACACTTTTTAGTTTTATCACGGAAACCCTTGTTTCGTTCTGAAACACAAAAAAAAGTTATAACCCCCCCCCCCCCACCCCCCCCACACACACACAACACATTTTGCCTCTATTGTTGCGGTTGCTATTAACTCTGCCTCCACTAAATTAACAATTGTCCCCACCGTCACCACTGTCACTCTTAGCATTACCACAACCCCCATCCTGCCACTACCCTCACTACCACCACTGATACTGCTAATA
>RQTK01000795.1:151302-165560 GCA_003991915.1 Elysia chlorotica | reverse complement strand
AGAGAGAGAGAGAGAGAGAGAGAGAGAGAGAGAGAGAGAGAGTTTAATTGAATGATTCGCCATTAGTTCACAAAATGTTTGCAGGTTTATCTTAAAAAAAAAAAAAAAAGTACTTAAACTTCGTAAAATAGTGTACATTATAATTATTCTGTACGGTGAGCTTGTACTTGTATCAGGGTTAAAGAGGTCAGGTGGAAGTAATGATTCACAGCTATTGAGCTTTATCGTTATTAATTTTGTGGGAAGGAAAAAAGGTTCAAAGGTGAAAAAATGTATTTGGCCCTAAAATACACGACGGATCGAGTTAAAAAATAGTAATCAAAAGCCAACTTTTGATCGTTATACTTTAAATCGATTTATTTGCTGTTTGTTAATTTCAAACCCCTTTTACACACTGATATCGTCGGATCTAAAAATATACAATACACATTTGATGTAGAGGGATACGACAATTAATCCTGTTAAACCTGTATCTTAAAAGTGTATGAACATTATAATAACACACAAAACACTTTACTGTAATAATAGACCTACATCCCCAAACGCTAATTTGAAAATGAATGTGTTTTATATTTTATTTTACATTATTACTATTATTACCACGATCATCATTATTATCATGACACCGATCTAACCAGGAAAGGAAAATGCGGCCGTCAGAGCGGGGTTTGAACTTGGACCTCCGTCTTCGAAAGTTTAAACTCTAACCCTAATAGTCCACGTCCCCTAAACTAAGGTCTGTAAAGATAATAATGGGGTAGAAAAGATTTAGCAATTTTTTTTCTTTTTTAGTTTAAATTTTCAGTTTCATCTAGATCTATAACAAAATGTTATGTTCTTTCATGGCATGTTTTTGTTGAAAAAAAAAAAAGAATGAAAATAGTGGAAAATCAACACTACCATTCCCAAAGAGATATACTACGACTTGGGGATGGGGGGTTCTAGGGTTTCATACCATAAAAAGTAAAGAGAGCTGTCGGTTGATGGTTACAAGAGAAATAATGTGATAGATTGGCTAAGTTATCTACGTTACACAATCTTACCATCAAAATAACCGAATCTAGCTTAAGGCATACACTGAGCCCGAACAGTCAACTCTCAAAAAGGTTTGAAGCGATGCCCTCGTAAATAAAACGCACATGTTAGTGAAACTAACCAAAGTGTTAAAGTTTTAAACCAATTAATATTATAGGCGCAGTTTCTTTCCAGGATATTCCCAATCATGGTATAAACTCTGACGCAGGTATACCTTTCGCAGTCGAATGGGTAGGCTGCACAAAACGTATCCTACCTAAAGTGGCAAAGAAAGAGAAGGCGGGCTTGGGTGTAGCAAAGACCGTACAACACTGATCCAGTATACTGTGGGTATAGTAAAGCCGGGATCATTTTTAACTTCTTTTTTTCTACTAATTTTTATTGTAACCCAAAATGTCTGAACCACCGCAATATACACTTGTAAAGGGGGTAGTGCCTGACAGAAAAGAAAGAGTAGAAGTAGAACGGTTGTACGTGTACTTGTTGTAAGGCGGAGGTCGTTTTCAAAATCTCGTACTTTTCCCTTTAGTCTAATAAAGTCTAGAAATCTAGGCTAATAAGAACAATGAGGAAGCAAATTAAGACACCAGACTTCTATAAATGTTGATAGCATAGTCGGGCTTCTAAACTTACTCCCTTCTTATTCATACTATCCTTGGACCATTCCGTCCATCTGGATGGGGATTGCAGCTGGTGTGGACTGGAGTGGTCGACACGCTCGACTAATTAACTCTGTGTTGATGAATGAGTGACAGCAATGACATCGACCAGTCCGGCTTGGCCCCGGGCCACGAAGTCCCAGCGTAAAATTATTGCCTGTCATGCGGTCAAAGGCTTTAGTGTCGACTTGTGCTAACTAAGTGCATAGTTCTCGAAATCTCTTAGAAACAAGATGCTCACACTTGACAACGCAGAAAAAAAAAGAAAGAGATTTCTGTTAATATAACCAGCTAAATTACCACGATTGCGTGTGTGTGGGAATCATTGATATAACACGTATTAATGAACAATACTAGGTTTGTTTTCGTTTGACCAAAATATACATTTAGTTTTCTGTTTTATTGCATGAATGAGTGCTGTATTGACTCTTCCTTTTCAAGCAAGTGTGGTTTTCTGGAATGGGAGACAGAGATATTGATATCTACGTACACGAATGAAAGAAAAACAGGTGAAAGGTGAAAGAGATAGATAGAGAGAGGCAGACAGGCAAACAAACAATGAAACATGTACAAATAGATAGACATGAGTAGAGATGGATATAGATACAGACAGACGGAATATACACAGACAGTCAGACACAGAGGGAGACAGAGAGAAAGAGAACTAGAAAGACAAACAGTCGGGTGGATAGATAAAGAAATAGAGAGAAAAGAGAGAGAGGGGAAAAGGTAACGGGAAGGTGTACAACAAAATCCTAATTTTAAGCATAATATCACTAAGTTTACGCAGAAAACTTGTTGCCCTCAATGAACCATCCATCCTGTTTTCAGTGAGTTATTCAATACTGTTATTGTCACCTAAAATTGAATACTTGCTTCATGGCTGCTGAACATCACAACATGAACAAGGATATGGAGTTTGTCTGTGCAAAGGCCAATGAGGTACGCATAAAATTAGATCACTCTCGTAAAAAGAGATTAGAATGGTATGATTAAAGATACATCTATGTGATTTTTATTGTAGTGGGGTACTCCAACTTTTATGATGAAAGCTGCTGAAATGAAATGTATGATTCAAATGTAAGTGAATAGAGATATAAAGGCACACAAAACAAAAAGTGTTAAAAACTGTGTATATAGTCAGATTAAATAAACACCAAGAACAACAAAAAACACATAAAGAGTTTTCAGTTCAAAGTTTATTGGAGTCTCTGCAATTAATCATAATCATCAAGGGATTGCAAGTTATTTTAGTGTAGGATAAGCAAGAGAATTGATTCTTATTGATAAAGACCATTTGAAATTCAAAACCGATCTAATAAAAATTCAAATTATTGTTTAAGAGATTTTTCTAAACAATGTACTCCAATAACCCAAAATTAAGAGCTTTTATGCTCAGAAGAATGTTTTTAAAGAAGAAAAATACAATAAAGAAGAATGTTTAATATGATTAATATGACACATTTCAATTATAAAATCGCATCTATATTCTTTTAAATGCAGGTTATAAGTGATTTGCATGTTTTTAATTTAATTCTATGCTCTAGTCTTATTTAACATTTTGCGATATGATCTATATTTTAAGATCTTCTGATTTCATTATCAACAGCAGTTAGTTTTTGTTGCCTGTAATACATCTAAGAGCAAAGTTAAGAAGTTACCATTGGCTCAACTTAACTGTTAAAAAGGTCACACTTTGCAATAAAGGCAATTGGGTAGAGAACTATGGAATGTTTTTTTTTTATTGTTAACAGCGGTTTTAAAAAATCTGTTGTACAAAAATTGTTTACAAATGAATCTGGTTATTTAATACTTAAAATTGCCTTTAAGCTGGAATATGTGTACATTAATTAAAGTGCATCATATACATATAGTTTAATTTGTTGTATCTATGGTATATTTAGGTTTTCACAGGCATATTTACGGCTGAAGCCTTCCTCAAAATCCTTGCCTTAAGTCCAGTTAACTACTTCAAAGATGGTTGGAACATCTTCGACTCGATCATTGTTGCCTTGTCCCTTATGGAGCTCACCATGACAGAGCTACCTGGACTCTCCGTTTTGAGAGCCTTTAGGCTGGTAAGTTTTCAATTGTAATACATGTCTTATTTTCTAGATTTGCATGAATTTGATGTGGGGCTTAGACGATGTTGGTTGACTTTGAGTTAAGGCAATAAATTATCTTTGTTTTTTTAAAGGTGTTTAAAAAAAAAGTATAATTGAATTTACAAAAAAGCCATTTCATAAATATTCAGCTGTGCAGCTCTTTGGAAGATTTTTCTTGCCTTTATTTTTGAATACTTTGCTTTGTCATCAAATTTCTTTTCTCTTCAAACAATTTATATTTCCTATCTATTTTTCTCTTTCTTACAATATTCTTGCCTCTGCTGCTGCAAAGTTTTTATAATCATTTTTGTTTGATTTTAATTGCATAAATGCCCTGGGTAAAAAAAAAAATTAATTTATTGATTTTCTCCGACCAGTTGCGTGTCTTCAAACTCGCCAAATCATGGCCCACACTCAACATGCTTATATCCATTGTAGCCCGCACCATGGGCGCTCTGGGGAATCTCATCATTGTGCTTGGTATTGTCATCTTCATTTTTGCCGTCATGGGGCAGCAGCTCTTTTCTAAAGATTACAAGGAATTCTATCCTTTTGATTATTTAGAAAAGTAAGTTGTATATGGCTTTGGTTTTATAAAGTTTTTAATCAGGACATGATAAAATGAAAAAAAGTTACAGTATAATGTGGAGGTGTCATTTTCGCGTTTTTATTATTTTATGTAGGCCTAATGATATTTACAAATTAATGAGTGAATTTATTGCTTAAGAGTTTCCTAATAGACATAAAATCTGTATGTTGAGTGAAAATATATATTGAGCTTTAGAGGTGATCAGTGCAAAATTTAATGTTCTTTAGTATTTAAAAAAATGTCAGCATTCTTCTAAAGGAAATGAAAAAATGATGTGTCTATAGATGTGCATTTCTCTCAGGAATATCATAGTGACATTTCAGCAAAATTAATAACAAAGTTTTTTTGTTTTTTTTCAGTGGCACAAAGGTAGAAAATCCGGAGAATATGCCTCGATGGAACTTCAACGATTTTTTGCACTCTTTTATGATTGTTTTTCGTGTGCTTTGTGGGGAGTGGATTGAGTCCATGTGGAATTGTTACCGAGCCTCTGGTTGGGGATGTGTGCCCTTCTTTTTGCTCACTTACATTATTGGGAACATGGTGGTAAGTTCAACTGATATTTTTTTTCAAATTTGAAGGTATTGAATTAAATAATCATGTTTAAGTTGAAACTGAGTCTATAATTTGTTAAACAACATGCAGCCTTTTCTTTTGCACTATAAACAGAGAGAGAGAGAGAGAGAGAGAGAGAGAGAGAGAGAGAGAGAGAGAGAGAGAGAGAGAGAGAGAGAGAGAGAGAGAGAGAGAGAGAGAGAGAGAGAGAGAGAGAGAGAGAGAGAGAGAGAGAGAGAGAGAGATTTAAATCTCCTAGGTTCCCTTGAGGAATCCTATACAGGGATAGCAAGCCTTGTTTTAAAGACCTAAAATTTTGAATTGACTGCATGATCTCTTCTTAATTTATGTAATTTAGAAGTAAGCAAAATATTATGTATCCAATTTTAAATTATCTATGTTGTTTATCTTTCTAGTTATTGTATGGAGAAACCCCTTTTAAATAAATATAATAATGTATGAATCCTGCTCTGGTTGAGTATCATTATTTGCCAATTTCAGGTATTGAACTTGTTCTTGGCCCTGTTGCTCAGCTCCTTTGGAAGTGAGAGTTTATCACGATCAGAATCAGATGATGAGCCCAATAAAATTGCTGAGGCAATTGACCGCTTTAAGTGAGTACAATATTCTAATCCAAGTGTTCTTGAAAGCATGATGTGAACAAAAAAAAAATAAAATAAAAGAGAGTGAATAGAAAAGAGTTAAGAAGTAGAAAAATTGGTTCCATAGCTGTATTAGAATTAAAACATTGAGCAAATTGACATATTATGTATATACTTTTTTTTATATTAATGTATTATTTTCCATAGGCGGTTTGGCAATTGGGTCAAAGTCAAGACAATTGTGTGCATTAAGGTCAAACTTCAGCGACAGAAAAACTGGCGCCCACCCACAGCTCCAGCAGAGCCGCCTAATACAGGAGTCAACGGCAAGGAAAATAGCCTTGTAGATGGTACTGTCATCCACATGGACAAAATCCCAGACGATCATCCAGATGGATCCATGGTGAGAACCACAGCATTAAGAAAAATTGGGATGCACAATAACATAAAATGACAGAAAGAGTGGGGATTGAGGGCATACAAATATATATACCAAATATGTTACTTGTCTTTGTCCCAGCCCATAAAAATATATATGCATTTTTCTTTCATATTAATGTACTGTTATTTGAAAATTATATTGTATTCTGCATTCAGATGATTCAAAGAAAATTATCCCAGTGAGAGAGAAGATTGAAACGTTTTAACTTGAAGTCTGATTTCATTGTCTCAATCAGCTCTCTCGTTCTGGGAGTGTCTACTCATCAACGAAGAAAAGTATTCGGTCAAGAGCTGGAAGTCAGGTGAGCAGAGCAGAGAGTGCTGGAGGATCCTCTAGTCACTGTTCAAGTTGCTCCTCCCTCTCAGAGTCTGGCCAGACGAAAAAGATTGACCTTGAAGGTGATCATGAGATCAATGAAGTGGAAATTGTTTATGTCAAGGTAAGAATCTTAGGTGCCTAGTTCTTAGACAGATCCCGCTGTAGGTTACTTTTCCCACTTCCACTACAACTGCCAAAACTGCCGCCATTGCTCCATTGCTACTTCTGCTACTGCAGCCACAAATTCTGATAGATAATAGTAAAAGGAAACTTTAAAACTGAATATGACTATAATCTATAGAATATAACAAAAGGTGTTGATACCATTGGTCTTACTGTTTTGTGCATCATGAAAGAACAATTTTTTTCCTTAATTGTAAGTTTATTTAACTTCAACTTCAAGCTATTGAGTTTATAACTATCATTGAGTAACAAGTATAATTTGCTTGTAACTAACAAGTTTTTTTATATCTTGCTCAGGAACCTGACGACTGTTTCTGCTATACATGTACCAAAAGATGTCCCTGGTGTCACAAGCTTGAGAAAACAACCATTGGGCGTATCTGGTGGGGATTTAGATGTCTTATGTTCCGCTTGGCTGAGCACAAATACTTTGACAGTTTCATTATCTTCATGATTTTGGCCAGCAGTATTGCTCTGGTAAGGATGCTCTCTCTCTCTCTCTCTCTCTCTCTCTCTCTCTCTCTCTCTCTCTCTTTCTTTCCTCTCTCGCTTTCTCTCTTTCTCTATCCCCCTATCTCTGTCCATTTCTCTCTTTCTCTCTCTCTCTCTTTCTTTATCTCTCTCTCTCCCTCTCTCCCTCTCTCCCCTTCCATCTCTCGCTCTCGTTCTCATTCTCTCTTATATTTTCCCATATACTTTCTCTGTCAATAACCTACCTTTTTTATGGCTCTACTTTTCCCTATTTATGTATATCTTAATAATCTGGACATAGGGTGTCTTTTCTATCTTTATAACATCTCTATTACATGAAAAGAATATTGACTTGCAACACTCTTTTCTATCAGACTACATTTTATCATTGCCAACTTATTGACACTAATTCATAAGCAAATTGGTCCTATTCAGAATCTGACATAGTAGCCATGTAATGATAGGGTTGGCCAGAGCATCAGGGGTGTTCAAAAGAAATAGCTGTTTGTTAATACGTCTCTTGAGCTAATATTCACAAACAATGGGTAACAGGTCCCAAGAGTAATGTCTGACAGATTTATATGCTGCCACACAATAGACATGGCAAAATAGCTTTTTAAAGTGCAGAACTGAATAAATACATTAATTTGTAGTAACGATTTTTGCTGGTGTGTTTCATGGTGAACAATGACTAAATAAGTTGCGCCTGTAACACCTAAAAGAAGAGATGAATAAAGATCGACAGTCATAGAGTTCAACTAGGTTTATCATTAATATAATGTTGTTGTTTTTTATCCATAGAGAACAAGATTTGTGACATATACTGACACCCACCCAACCAGTAGTTAACAAAGTCTGACAAATGATCTCGCTTAATCCATCCTCCTCCAAGTTTTAATCATTAGTACTGTTATTAATCAGTTCATAGAAGGGTCACTTGAAATTGGTGTGACAAAGATTCTATTTATCTGCCTGTAATAAAATTATAGATTTTAGATTCTCAACTCTTTGTTTTACCTTTACATACTTTCCTTATTGATTCTCTAATTACAGGCCTTGGAGGACTATTATCTCCCTGAAAAACCTGTTTTGAAGGAGATTCTGATGTACCTGGATAAAATCTTCACAATTATATTTATCCTTGAAATGATCATCAAATGGTTTGCCTTTGGCTTCAAGTCATACTTCACAGATGCTTGGTGCTGGCTTGACTTTTCTATTGTCATGGTAAGACACTGATATGCCAGCTTCACAAACATCTGCATTATTTTAACCCATAAAGAGTAGTTTTGAAAGCTGGCTCTTAACATTGTGTTTGTTTGAATGCTGTCATTGTTCTAAACATTTTTTAGAGGAACTGAATTTAATGAGATAGTTTGGAGAAAAAAGTAATAGTTTTGATTGACGATTTTTTTTTAAGTCACTTGTATAACCTTTTTGCAATAATTAAAGCATTTTAAAGCTTTGATATCAGTATATCTATGTTTTTTTTTATATTGTTTTCATCTCCAGCTGTCTATAGTGATGCTTGTAGCAGAAATCATGGCCCCTAATGACTCAGAGGATACTGGTATGGGCGCTATGAAGTCCATGAGGACACTGCGTGCACTCCGACCTCTTAGAGCAGTGAGTCGGTGGGAGGGAATGCGGGTGAGTATTTTCTTCTTTTTTCGTTATCAACGTTAATTTTAATAATCGGAAGGGATTAGTGCAAAAAGAACGCTGTATCAAAGATTTTTTTTTAGATATTTCTTTACCTAAAGCGAAAATATAACATTCATCTTAGTTCATCTTCATCGTAAATGTTAAATTATACAAATCAAAATTATTTCTTAAATTATCTTTCCATAAAGAGAGAAATTTACAATTTAGGAAATGTAATACTATATAGCAATAAGGATGGTGTCCTTTTTCTTTTCAGCACAAAACAAAAGGCACGGACTTGCCTGAAACTTAAGTACAGGCATGGTGTATTTATGAACGTGGCCATTGTATGTTTTATTAAGGATTTCTTTGCATCAATATTATCTTCAGAAGATGCTAATCCTGAATCAAGCCTTTCCACTTTTTAACCCTCTTTATTTCACATTCATTCCAGGTTGTGGTCAACGCACTGTTTAAAGCAATCCCATCCATTTGTAATGTGCTGCTTGTGTGTCTTGTATTCTGGCTCATCTTTGGCATTGTTGGGGTTCAGCTCTTTAAAGGAAAGTTCTATTCCTGCCGTGACAGCAATGATACTAGATTTGATGCTGAAGTTGTAAGTACATAATTAAACTTAAGTATTATGTTATTTTAATATCACGCAAATATTTATGTATTATACTTTAGTAACATTTTGTTTTAAAATAATGCAAATGTTAAAGTAATAATTATACTTAAGTAACATAATTATTTTAAAGTAATGCAATTGGGTCTGCCTATATAAAATTCAATCAGCAAGGAAGGGAGGGTAAGGCAAAGTCTAATATTTGACGGAATCAAGAAACTCAGGATTTTTTTTTTAGTTTTTAGAATATTTGTTTCAGATTTAGTTTAAAAATATTTGATATTATGAATGTAGACCTACTTAAAAAAAACTATAGATGATACAAGTTTGCCATTTTTTAACCTTTTTTCCTACTTAGCTATTTTAGTTTGAGAAAGGATCAAATTAACTTAAATTGCTTAAGTTTCCTATCTAAATTAAAACTTGGCTTCTGGCATAAAAGTAAAAACTCAACCCCTGAATGTCATCCTTCAAACTAATTTTATATTACCTTTTATAGAAGCCTTGATTTTTTTTTGTTGAATAATAAATTTTATGAGTAAATTTATACTTGTTTTTTTTTTTAATCATTTAGGTGGCCAACAGAACTGTTTGTATGAGCATGAACTACACATGGGTCAACGCACAGATAAACTTTGACAATGTGATGGCTGCCTATCTTGCCCTCTTTCAAGTTGTAAGTTGAAGGCAATGTTTTACAGTATACAAATTCTGTTGGTTATAGCTTATTACTAAAAAAACCCACACACAAACAAACACATAAACAAATACACACACACACAAACATCTTAAGTTTTTCACATAACTTTTAAAGTTTAAAGGAAAAAAGCATTTTTTTTAAACTTTAGTAACTATTGAACTTGCAACCATTTTACAGCCATAAGCTTTTTTCCAATACTGGCATGATTTAAAACTGAAGCTCTCAGCCAAATATTTTCTTTCTTTATTTCTTAATTCCTAAATTAAAATCGAAATATTTCTATGGGACACACTGCAAAATGTCCCTCACACTGTTAATAGATTAGTTTATTGTCTCACAAGTTTTGAAACCCAATTAAAATTTGTTAAGAAAAAAATGGCAAGAGATCTCATTGTTTTAGCCAGGCCAACTTAAACAGCAAATAAAACATCTTAATGTTTTAACACTACTGCCGCAGTAGGCTCTTTAAGCTGTATTTATGGGTATAAAAATTCAGTAAATACTATGCGGCCTATTTTGTTAAATTTTGTCTTTTAACAAATGTATTATTTTAATTTTCAGGCGACGTACAAAGGATGGACAATCATCATGGACAATGCCATAGATGCAGTTGATGTAAAGACTTTCTATCTAGTAACATATAAATCAAAGAGAGGGGTATCATATAGCTTGAAAAAGGCACAAATAATTTTTTATGAGAGAGAGAGAGAGAGAGAGAGAGAGAGAGAGAGAGAGAGACAAACAGATAGATAAACAGGCAGACAGAGAGTTATAGGCTAATCCGGAATTTAGGCAGTAAAATAACAATATTCCCATCCTTCTTGAATGCACTGGTTTTATCCGAACCCTGCCCCTGAAACAAACCAAATTAAACCTAAGCATATTCTCTTTAAGATGCAGTTTTTTTATTCATTCTGTGCATATAGAGTCAAATACTACAATACCTTTCAGATAATATATGATTTAAGCGACTTTTAGCATTTTTATTTTTGTTTTTAATCATTTAGAAAAATGTAGGCCTACACATCAAAATAAAAAAAAAACTATAAATTCATGAAAGTCTGCAAACATTAGTTGTATGCCTATTTCTGAGTGGTTTTAAGCAGTTCAGGCTGTTAGCTTTTAACCTTTTCCCACCAACCCACACACATGCTGACATATGCTGTGCAGGTTTATATACTCTTGTGCTAGCACCTTTTTGTATTGATCTGCACACCTTCTTTTTCAAAATAATAACAACCAAAGCTTTTACCTTTTCATATTTTCGAAAATTCCCCAAATTGTGTGCACACAAAGAATAGTCTTAAAATGATGTGAAAAGGTTAAGCTATGATCTGTTGTTGGTGGTGACTTTGTTATAACCCGTTTCCACTTGGGATCTGGGAGACATAGTTCAAGCTGTTCAGTTAAGATTTCAAGTCAAACCATTGTGATTTAATTTCTTTAAAACATGAAGTGACAAAGAAAACAATCAGATTGCCACTTCAAGTTCTGAATGAGAAATTGCACTTTAACAATTATACTGACTGCAGTGATAAAAACAATCAAACTTGAATGTTTATTTTATTATTGACTACTTTACAACAAGTAAAGTTTGGGTACTGTTTATTTTGCTTTTTTTTCTTGAATTTGGGAAAGGAAGCTATCTTGAACCTCTTTTTTTTTTAAAGGATTAATATTATACCCTTCTGGTTATATTTTATAAACAAATGTAATTTTTGTTAACAATTTTCCGACAATCCCCACAAGAAACCATGTGTAAGTTATGTTATTTTAGCCTAAACGCTTCAAAAACAATGTGAACTCAAAACATGTTTGTTTGATTGACATTAGAAACACATACAAAAAGTATCATATCTTCCAATTTTTTTTTTCGTGATTAAAAAAAATTACAATGTGATAATAAAAAAAATGATTTAACAGCCCAATTTTCAAGCTAAAATTGTACATGTCAGACGTCACTGCTTTTTTTTTTCTTTTTAAAATTATTTTAATATAACATTTGGGAGATTAATTTTTTTTACTATATCAATCTAATAAATATTATGTTTGAAATTTATACGTTAATTGCATGTATTGAGTGTATGTTTTAAATCAGTGAGTGAAAGCGAGTGTGCTAGCCCAAGCTCAGATAACCTAGCCAGCGTGACCCCCTAGTAACCCTTTGCTGGAGATCAGAGTGCTAGCAAACCAAGTGCTCCACTGCTTGTCTCTTGAGATGTATATTATGATAATATCATTGTAGAAATAAATAATATCACCTGTACCTATACTCTTTAAAAGTTGTAGGACTATATAATTTTTTCTCTTCTTTTTTTTAAAGAATTCAAAAGAACAAATTTATGTTTTTATTAAAAATGCCATCATCATTTGATGGTTCAAGCACAAAGTATTGAACTTAAATAACTCTTTTAAGTATATCGTTATTGAAGGCCTACCGATAGAGTTTATCTTCAATTATGTTTTTTGCTACATTTCAGATTGACATCCAGCCACAACGAGAGAGCAACACCTATTACTACATTTTCTTTGTTTTCTTTATCATCTTTGGATCATTTTTTACCCTCAACCTTTTCATTGGTGTCATCATCGAAAACTTCAACTCTCAGAAAAAAAAGGTAACACAACAAACATTAATTTATATGTTTTTGGACTTTTATCAATAAGGTTGCTTTTTAGACCTACTCACCTTTGTTTGTGTAGATTTTAGCAAAAGTTATTCTGCTTTATTGCGCCAAAGTGTCATTTATTAGCACATATTTTCTCTTCACGACCTTAATGGTCTTTTTCCAAGACATCTATGTTGCACCATTTATCATTACTTGTGTCTTCTGACAAAGATACATCGCTCTAGGTGAAATTGCATTCCCAATGTGTGTTTCATACGTCTGGAAAATCATTTGAAGTCGTATTGTTGGTTGCATAGTCAAAACCTACTTGAGCCTCTGAGAAATCCACATTTTAGTTGGGGGGGATGGGGGGAGGCGGGGGCATTTACGTAAGTTTAAAAAACAATTTTTATTGTAGGGTCTATAATTGCCCGTATTTTATTAAAAGAGTCTTTCAACTTTAAGTGGAAAAATGATCCATTCCATAATATAAAAGTTACACTACAAATGTATGCCTACAAATAATTTTCTTCACCTCTGATTGATCTTGAGCTCTGGGATATGAAAGATTAAGCCCAGAAGCTCTCTGTTTTGGTTTACTATTCATTATTTGATAAAAAAGCAATGGTGTTGTCGTAGAGATTTCTTTAAATTTTCTTTGATATATTTTGGACATTTCAATATTCGATTTTGAAATGGTGTCAACGGAATTTAGGAATATTTTTTCGACCAAATAGTAGCCTGCTATATTTTTATAATGTCAAATCTACAATTAGTGAGAGATAGATTGATGCTACCTTTAAGACTATAATTTAATGGTGACTATTGATAGAATACCAATGGAAACACTTTCTCTCTCTTCCCTCCCTCTACCTCTCTCTCTGTGCATCTTTCCGTCTGCCTTCCTCTCACCATCCATTCTTTCTCTCTGTCTCTCTCTCTGTTACTCTCTGTCTCTGTCTCTCTTTCTCTTTCTCTTTCTCTCTTTCTCTCTCCCTCTCTGTCTTTCTATCTCCCACTATCTTAATCCCCCCACCTATCTCCCAAAATTTTTTTCTTCCTTTTTTTAATTTCTCAATGACACATAGGCCTAATATTATTTTACATATTACGCAAAGTAAACCATAATTATCCTTTTTTTTCAGGCTGGAGGCTCGCTAGAGATGTTCATGACTGATGATCAGAAAAAGTACTACAACGCCATGAAGCGAATGCAGTCTAAGTCACCACAAAAATCCATACCAAGACCCAAGGTATTATTATATTCTTGCTACTTTCAAATTTATTCTCATGCACTTTGTGAGTCCTTGTTTACTTTTGTCATATTCACTGTTTTTCTTTTTCCTTATGGTTGTGCAGTAAAATAAATTCTTAGTTTAAAAAAAATACTCCTTCATTAAAAAAAAAAATATTTTATATAATGTTTGGTGAAAATTTACTGAATTTTTCCTGCTGTCACATATTGTCTGCTCTATTAATATACTGAGATCAATCAGGTGTTTGATAGATAAAGGATAAGAACCAAGAATGCAAGCCTTTATAAAGGCAAATTTTAGTATGATGATAAAAAAGTGTTTTATAAAGTTTATGAAACTTGATAGAGTTTACTTATAAACTTTTGTACTGTATCCAGGGCATCCTATAGAAATGTTTTACTCTCTCTCTCTCTCTCTCTCTCTCTCTCTCTCTCTCTCTCTCTCTCTCTCTCTCTCTCTCTCTCT
>RQTK01000795.1:103133-148007 GCA_003991915.1 Elysia chlorotica | reverse complement strand
TACTATTACTATTATAGCAAAGAATACTACCACCGCCAAATAAGAGTTGATCTTAATATCCACTACACAAGTTTCTATTTCCCATCCCATTTCTTTATCTGGACTGGTGTGGCATTCTAATACTGTGAATGTGAATGTTTGTGTGTTTGTTTTTGTCTGATAGTAAATCTTTGTTGAAGTCTATGATTCACCTTCATGTGAACACACTTTACCTAATATTATTAATATAACACTTGCAGTCTCCCATTTTGTTTTTAAACCCTTGAACCAATGAGACTTTCATAATTTGTATAGTTTCTATAATGCCTTTTGACAGTAAAAAAAAAAACCCTATCCGTCTTTTGCTTTGAATTTAATTCTCTTTAAAAAGTACCTAAAGTTTGTAATAATTTTTCATATATAATTTTTAACTTTAAATATTTTTGTGTGTGTTTAATAAATTAGAATACACTATAAAAAAGAGACTAAGAATAGGTTCATGTAACAAGAGGCCATACATTTTCGAAAAAGCAACAACTATTCTTTTGTAAAAATCAGGTATATTAATCAAATAAATAATAACATGGTTTTTTTCTTCTTTTGTTTCCGTTTCAGTACAAACTGGCGGCTCTTATATTTGACATCACAACTGACCAGAAGTTTGACATTTTGATCATGGTAATCATTATCATGAACATGCTGACCATGATGTTTGAGAACTACAACATGTCGGCACAGATGACATCCATCTTGGGTATCTTCAATCTCATATTCATCACCATTTTTACAGCAGAATGTGTGCTGAAGCTTATAGGTCTTCGCTGGTATTACTTCAAGGTCCCCTGGAATGTCTTTGATTTTGCAGTGGTTGTTCTCTCTATACTTGGTACGTATTCCAAAGCAGTATACCTTCTCACAGAGTTTTTTTTTTAAATTATGTTCTGTTCTAATTTTTTATTGTATATTTGTGAGGAAAGCAGGGTGAATCAGAAGCAAGTCACTGATATAAGTTTTGAGCAAGAGCCCTCTCTTAACATTAGAAAAACACTCTATATGGTCCCTTTTCAGATTCAAATAGAAAGGATTTTATCTCTGGTTTTGAAATTGATAGAGTTACAATTTTTTCATCTTCTTAAACTGCATTTGATGCTGCTTAACACACTATAAATAAATCCAAAAGTAAAATTTCCGACTTGTACTAATCCACCCTAGTTGCCTCACATTTATTATTATATGCATCGTTTTGAAATTTAAATCGAAACGTTACAACTGAACATGGTCCCTACAAATAATTTTCTTTCCCTTTACATTGAAAAATTTAACAATTTCTCGTATAGCTTAGCCGTTTCTAATCTTATAAACTTTTAATTTTATTTTACATTTGCGTCCATCCTACGTAAAAAGATACAATGCAATATTAATATTTTTTAATAATTTTCTTTGTCACAGTCTCTTTTTCATTCTCACCCTTTGTCTGTTTCCTTGTGGTAACATGGCCCTTATTGTCTTCTGTCCCGCTCTCTTTTGTGCTCCTATCGTCCTATCTATTGTCTTGCCCTCAAGTCATCTACTTCTGACTCCCACTAGAGCACCTTGTTTCCCGTGAGGTGCATCCCGTGAGGGTGGAGGTTGTGTATCCTGGTGATTTAGGTGAACCAGTCTGCGGGCTGTCATTCACCAACACATCACTTGGGCCCGCTCTTTCATCCGAGACGGGTGGGCGATGTGGCCCATACTACTCAATCGGCTGATCATGTCTTTCTTGGCTAGGGTCAATTCCAGCATTCCCCCTATGTTAGAAGTATAACTCCGCGGTAGTCCTGACACATTAGCGCTGGATATCAGTGCAGAGTCCCTTGTTGGGCTCGATAGTGGATGGGGATCCCCGGAGCAGAACCTCTCTTTCTTTTCTCTTTGGAACCTTTACTTTCAATTCAGACCGCCCCAACTCAACTTATATAAAAAGCTTGTGATTGGACCCGCTGTGCCATCCGGATCAAGCAAACGGAAGGCGGCGAATGTCCCAACACTTTTGGGCGCCACTGCCAAATCAGCTGGTCACCATTCTTGGTGATCAGCTATTCAGAAAAGAAGGCGGCAAAACTCAGTGTTTTTGCTAGTAGCAAAGCACTGAATGGACTTATAGGTGAAGCCAAGAGCGTCACGAAGTCCGTACTGGTGAACTCTCTGTGGAATGCTCTAACTAAACACAATCAAAGTGTCTCGGCAAGGTTGAAACTTTTGCCAACATCCATGTGACTGTGAAGGCTCATCGGAGCTAAACAGCTCCAGGAGTATGGTTAGATCTTGCGAATTTAAATCGACAAGCGAGGAGGAGGTGGTGTCGGAAATCGGACCACCACGCCCGAGGCATTTTCGGGACCAACACCTTCGTCCTAACTTTTCACTTGTCGTTGCCACCGACATCGTTGAGAGTGGGGAATTTAACTCCTTAGGTTATCCCATACATACCAAGACAGATGCTCTGTTTCAAATGCTATCGATTTGGCGGCGCACTGCAGGCAGCAGTGTGTTGCCGCTGTGTTAAGAGAAGGCACGCTAGGAAAGACTGTAAAGCTGATCCTAGCTGTCTGAACTGCCATGGCCCATATGCAGCAGATTCGAAAGAATGAAGAGGCAATTCAGCTGTACAACAAAGCCTAGCTTGGTGGTACCTTTGCATAGGCCAAGGTATCCGTAGACGTAGAACTTCACCCAAACATTACGCACCGAACATACGCCAAGGCCACCAGTGTTGGTACAAAGACTGCTCAAATAGCGCTTCCAAAGGGGAGCGACAGGGCAAACACCACTGCCAAACCCCAAGGAGAAAAACCCTACAAACGAAGATTCTATAGTCGATCCGAAGAAATCACCCGTCGTAGCAGAATCTTGACCTTAGGTCAAGCCTAGGGCATCACCTGCATCTGAGCAACGAACCCTTTTGGCAACTTTAAATTAGAGGCGTTGAGCGACATCGAAGGAATGGAGGTAACAAAGATGCTGACTCTCTCTCCCTCATCACAGGTGGCTTCCGAACATTGGAGCCTTCCCCTTTCCCTATCCCCTTTCTCTTCCTCTGTCACAATCTTCGGTGACGTTCTTCCTCTGATCTCCCTTCCAATCCTCCTTCGCAAAAATGTAGGAATAAAGAACCGCAGGCCTACAAAAAATTCAATAACTTAGATCCTAAAAAAAATGTAAACTCCTTGTTGTATGTCGACGATTTTGCCGTGTGCTACAGAACCTCTTCAATTCCAACCATAGAGCGGCGACTCCAACTTCAGCTCAACGCTCTTCAGAAATGGGCACACACAAACGCTTCAAATTCTCCACTCAGAAAGCTGTAGCTGTTAATTTTTGTAACAAAAGGAAATTTCACAGGGATCCTGATCTCTACATCGGCTGCGGCCAAAGAATACCTGTAGAATAAGAAGCAAAAGTTTTCAGAAGTTATATTTGACACACAAAAAAAACCTCTCCTTTATCCCCCACCTGAAATATCTGAAGAAAAATTGTCAAAAAGCACTTATTCTTATCAAAACCTTATCCGGAACAGAGTGGGGAGCAGATAGAGAGTCCCTCCTTTACCCCCTATTGCTCTCTGGTTCTATCTAAACTCAACTACGGCAGCTTCGTGTATGGCTCTGCCAGACCATCTAATATAAAAAATGCTCGACATACACCACCAAGGACTGCGTCTCAGCCTCGGAGCCTTTCGTACCACGCCGTTAGAAAGCCTTTATGTAGCTGCAGACGAACCATCCTTGTCAGACAGAAGAGACAAACTATCATTACATTATCCGGTTAATCTAAAATCCCACCCTGACAACCCTGCTTTTCACTCTGTTTTCCACCCAAGTTATGTAGAAAAATTCTCATCTTCACCAAACGCAATTTCCCCTTTACCAATCCGTGTTCAGCATCTCCTTCTTGAAATCGACTTAGAAACTAACTCTATTGAAGAAGACACTGTCTCAGGAAATCATGGACACAATATAGCTGTTACCGTGCTGACGTAGGCTACTGTAAAAATAAACTCACTCAGGTCTGTTTCTTCTATCACCATATCTGTGTACACTGCTCTCTTTCTCTCTCTCTCTCTCTCTCTCTCTCTCTCTCTCTCTCTCTCTCTCTCTCTCTTTTTTTTTTGCCTTTTTTATTCTTTAAGCAGAACACGTTGGAGTTGCATGTGGAAATTTCGCTAAGTAATGTAAAATTTATTATTGACTTGTTTTTTTTGTTTTTGTTTTCTTTTTGTCTTCTAGCGTCAACATTGTCTGAGTACAGCTTCTTCATCTCACCCACTCTTTTGAGAGTTATCAGAGTGTTCAGAGTTGGACGAGTTTTGCGCCTTGTCAAGTCTGCAAAAGGCATTAGAACGCTTCTATTTTCATTGGCTGTGTCACTACCAGCTCTGTTTAACATTGGTCTACTTCTAGGCCTAATCATGTTTATCTACGCAATCATGGGCATGAACTTTTTCCAAGGCGCACCTCAAAAATATGGCTTGGATGATGCCTTCAATTTTGACACTTTCCTCCGTAGCTTCATCCTGCTCTTCCAAATGTGCACCAGTGCTGGATGGAGTGAAGTGTTAAGTGGACTGATTAGTGATTGTCCAGCCAAGGGGAGCTGCTTGGCCTATACAAAGGCAACACTTTACCTGGCCTCCTACCTCATCATCTCTTTCCTGGTGGTAGTCAACATGTACATCGCCGTCATCCTGGAGAACTTCAGTCAGGCCACAGAGGATGTGCAGCAGGGCCTTACGCCTGATGATTTTGATATGTACTATGAGAAATGGGAAAAGTATGACCCCAAGGCCACTAAGTACATACCTCTAGACCAACTCTCTGACTTCGTGGACTACTTAGAGGATCCACTGCGTTTACCCAAACCAAACCATTTCATCCTGGTCAAATTAGACATCCCTATATGTGAGGGTGACCGCTGTTACTGTAAAGATATTCTGGATGCACTAACTAAGAACTTCTTGGGTACTTCAGAGACAGCTGATGTGCCCATCAAAGAAAATGATAAAGAGAGTGAAGAGTACAATCCCATTTCCAGTACTCTTCGCAGACAGAAAGAGCATTATGCTGCCAGGATTATTCAGAAAGCTTACAGAAATTTCAAGGATGGGACAGATTCAGAAGATGAAAAAGATGAAGACAGTGAGGAAAAAGGAAGCAATAGGAGTGATGAGGATGAAAATGGAAATGATGATAATGATGAAGATGGTGATGGAAATGGAGATAACGACCGTAGAAATGATGGTGGAAGTAGTGGAGGCAGGAGCAGTGGTAGTGGTGATAGGAGCGGTAGGAGTGATTCCAGCAAGCCAAATGATCAAGGAGGAAATCACGACAACAGCAACAATACTAAGTTTGGGTTGGATGCTACTGAACAGTCGCACAGCAGCAAGTTGAACGGGGCAGGGGGAGGTTTGCGGAACCATAAAAGCACCTTGAACAATTCCTCATTGATTAATGGTAGCTTAAATAATGGTTGCCTAAAGCCGGTTCCAGCAGCCACCTTTGACAAGACCAACGGTGGAACCACAGTGATTTTGATGAATTCTTGTTACTCTGATCCAAAACCTGTTGAGCTGGGTCCCAATAGCGGTGTAGTGGCGTGACAAAAGATCCCGAATCAGAGGTGGCAAAACTTTCCTATGTTAGAACAAGATCAGAACAGAGGTCTCTAGCATTGCTGAAGTGTATGTCTCTCACATCTTTTGAGGCATCACATGCTCAAGATTGGTCAGTGTGTTGCTTTATTGGCTGATGCCCTTGTATGATGTTAAGAATATGGTCATATTTACTCTGTAGGCCTAGTCAAAGCTCCTCACAGCTGCTCAAGATCCCTCAGTGCGCCATTGGATATGGTGGCTGTTGGCTACAAAAATATTTTGCGGATGAGTAGGAAATCCTCAATATGACACTCTATTATCCAGCATGAACTGGTCCATGAGCTGAATTTTCATAGTCTTTGCTCAGCATTAAGTTGCATTTTACTTCAATTTCAAATGAAGAAATTTTTCTTAGTTTCTCCTTTGTGTGGTTTAGTTAAAAAAGATGCTAGTTAATTTATGACAATTGCAAAGTGGTTTTGTAAGTTGAACATTATTTTTTGAGTGTTACCAAATTTATAAAAAGCTTTCTTTCCGAAAATAATAGGTTTTCATCTGTAAAGAAAAAGCTTTTTCACCATGAAATGACTATCTTCATCATTATTTATTTTTTGTATTATAATAAAAACAATTTATCAAAAGGAAAGCGCATGCTTGGAATATTTAGCTGAAAAGAAAAAAAAGATCTAAAGTCTGTTTAGCATGGACTGATTATTTTGTGATTTATCTGAAACACACTTGGTTGTTATTTTTCTCTATCTTATGTGTCAAACATGCTAAGAATCAATTTAGAAAATTAAAAATCAGTATAGAATTTTAGAGTTATAGCGTAATTTAGGGTTTTGGAGGCATGCAGATCTATTCCAGGAAATCAAATTGAGTACAATTTTTCATACACATCACATAAATCACAGGAATCATGCCCCCCCTTTTTTAGAGCCTATTATTCATAATCAGGTATTAGAATCAAGGATTCTAAACTAGTGTGTTTATATTAATGAATTTGTTTTTCTATTTCTCCACATACATACTCTACAACATAATTAAACTTGATGAGTATTTGACTTTCGGTCAATTATATTCTTTTGAAGTTCGAAATTAATGGTATCTAACTTTTTTAATTATAAAGGAAGTAGGCACAAGATAGTTTGGGAATCAGAACACACACACACATATGCATTTGCATTTTTTTGTATCAGATTCAACAGGGTACCTTATTTATCTTTTTTTTGGTTTTTTTATTTGTTACCAATAATACAAAAATATTGCAGTGGAAAAAAGAAGTTTTATGGACATTTTAAAATCCTTTTGACAACTTGAGTGCTTCTTTTACTGAGAATATCGAAGCATATTGACATTTGGAGACGTCAATCAGATTATTCCTGAAGTGAAGATCTGTCTTAAATACTGCATTCATATGCTCTGGCAGCATTCAGTGGTAGGTCTTGCTTAATCACTGATCATAAATGCATCTCTTACCTTGCTTCAAAACATTTAAGTCTTTCCTACAGTTAACTAACTGAATAGTTATATATTTGGTTAACTGGCTGATTAATGTGTGAATCCATATTTGTTATAGCTTTTTTATCCTCTGTTCCTACAATGCAATCAAACAATAATTGTGTGCCCATTATAGTATAATGTATAATATGATATATTTATGGCAACAAATGTCACTGTTTTTTGTTACCACTTTCTTGAGTAGACTACTTATATCCGAAATTTTCACAATCAATTTTCAGACACTATTTTTTTCCCTTGACTGTTCTAATTGTGCTGCCGAGCTTAGTGATAAAAAGTGACGAAAAAAACGCAAAGAAATAAAATTGAAAAAAAAAAAGGAATGGCTTTCCTAGACATAAAGACTTTTCCTCTAGTATCTTTTTTGTCTCTTGTGTGGTTTTAGTTTGATGATAATTTAATTGGATGCAATTTACATTTATTGCTTGTTGCCTTGGACAACATTTTGCCGCACCCATTCCAATGCCTTTTCTCCATATCCATGTAAGACATTCACTGTGAAAGAAAGAAGGACTGGATGAGGAAAATATTTCATTGAGGCTTATGTAGCACGAATTTCATTCCAAAGCCTTTCCTCTATTTCGATTAAAGCATAAGTAATTATAGAATGATTGGATCGATATTGAATGTTATAAGAATTGTTTCATTGGCATTGATCATGAGAAACATGCGTTATTTTTTTTATATAATTTAAGAACCTTGTAACTTGTTTAAGATTATTGGAAAAGTTTGTGAATAGTTTCGCAGAGCTTCAGGGCTGGTTTAGTGAATATTTAGAAAGTTGATAGTAACTGTATAAAATATATGTGAAAAACATTTCTGTATTTTCTGTACAATAGAATTCTTGGCTGAGTAATTTCTTGTCATAAATTTTCTATTTACAACATTAATTTTTTTAAGAAAAAAAAAAGAAAAAAAAACGCCAGAAAGAACTATATATATAGAACATGTCTAAAAATGTTTAAGTTTGAAACTTGTTGCAATGTTTGTATGACTTTTACTAATCTATAAAATGATCCTTGGAAAAAAAAAACAAGAAAAAAAAGCAACAACAACAACCAAAAACATACAAAAAGAGAAAGGTACCCAAATAAAAGGAAAAATGGAAATCAGAATAAAGCATTGGGCTGGAAAGCATAGTTATTTGTCTTTAGAAATTTACAAGATAACCTCTAGTACTTTTACAATATGTTCAGCTGCAATTCAATTTTTCATTTATTTTTTTTTCAATGCTGACAATTGGTTCTCAAAAATGTTTTCTAAACTTGTATCTCTGCAGTATCCACTTCTGGCATTGTAAAGCTTCAAAGATTAAAGAAGAAAGAGAGATCTTTCTAGCAGTGAGTCTTCACAAAATAGAAAAAAGATAGCTTTCTTGAAAATGATAATTATTGTCATTGTACATGTACATATTTCATAAAAAACAACAACATCCAAGCCGTTCAATACTTGTTTCTGAGGGTTTCGTAAAAAAGAATGTACAAAAGCTTTTCATTCTGCATTCTAATTTCTTTTTTCTTTTCCCTTTAGTTTGATCCATAAAATGGATACATGTACTTTCTTAACTACAAATGTTACTATTATCGATCGCACCGTTTTTTGTTTGTTTTTTCTCAATGCAATGATTATCATTTTCATATTTCATATGTTTATAGGATTACTGTTGCTATAGTAATTTATAATTGTATGTATTTTTTCCATCAGTGTCTCAGTGATATAATAGATATCTGTGCTAAAAATAAGTATTTTTTAAGTCTACTAAAAGCTTTCAGACTGTACAATTCAAAGGCATTTGCAAAACACAATTTTTCAGTCACTAAAGATAAGAATCTAACAATAAAATGCACACAGTGAATGTGTAAGTATGGCATCCTATTTTTTAAAGCAGCGAACTATCAACTCTATTTAAGCTTAATAGACTGCTAAAAGAAAAGGAAAAACCATCTGTATACGATTTAAATTATCTAAGTCTGTTTTTGTGCTAATGTTACTGCTTCCAATACATCGAATAAATGCATCATAAGCAAAATTTAACTGTAATATCAAGATTCTTGTGATTTAGAGGTATATTCTAAATGTAGGATAAGGGCAATAGTAGTTATAGTCTAGTTTGTGCATGCGTGCATTTGTGTGCTATAGGACACTCTTAAGATATTTTTTTTTCTTTCAGGGCAATATTATCAACCAACAATTTAGTTTCTCACTCCATTGCTATCAACAAAATTAAAAATTGACCATTAAACTATAATTATTAGTGTCAGATTGTTAGTGTTTGAGTTTTATGCAACATCAGACCCTATAGCTGAGAAAATTTAAAATTATAAAACAAATCATAGCAAAAAATGTTTGTTGACAGCACTGATCCTCAGTAAATGAATTATTTTTTTTCAAATAAGCATAGGTAGAGTTAAAATGTTTATTTTACTTTTATATACATGTATTGAAGAATGTATACATTACAGTATGCAATTACATTAATTTGAAGCCTGCTGACTTTTCAAAGTAAAAAAAAAGTTAATTGCAATACATAAAGGAGAAAAATATTAATTAGAAAACAGAATTTATCTTCGAAACTGTGTACAAAAATTATTTAGATTGTTTTCTCTTTCCTGCCTAGATGGTTTGACCAGCTCTAGTTGGTTATTCTGTTGCTTTTAATTTTTTTAATTATACTGATCAGAAAAACAAATAACAGTGTTCTTTTATTTTTTATTCATACCTCTAATGTTACCTTACTTGAAATGACTATTTTTTCCACTATCCAGTAATTTAAAAAATCTTTGGGGCAATTGTTTCGACATTCAATTACAAAAAGATTGGTTGCATTCAGTTTCTCTCGATACTATTTCCCGGATGGTGTTTTGGTGAAACCTTAAATCAGGTACTTTATGTTACTTTTCCATTTTTTCTCACTGCAAGCATAACCAATTTAGATCTGCAACGAGAAATGGCCAACTACTTGTTAAATACGTCTGTTTTGAAAGTGGCGTTAGTTTGTTCTTCCTTTTTAAATATGTACCCATGAAGGCCTTTTTGAATAATTTTATTTGAAGTGTGAAAGTATGGAGAGAAAAGGAATACGGCCTATTATTATTTACTTTTAAACTGCAAAATTGTGCTCAACTGAGCAGTCAGTCATCATCGATAATGCAACATGTCTTCCTAATATTTTATTCTTTTCATTAAACATGCCGGTTGTTAGTTTCATGAAGCCTAGTTAAATTTTGGGTTTATGTAAATATGATTATTACAATAATCATAACGTGCATATTGTTATTATGATCATCACATTATTTAATTTAAAAAAAAATTATGCTTGTTATTGTCATCATGATCATTATTGCCATTTTCACATTCATAAATTTTATGTTCTAACTTCTTTTAAAATCATCCCTTCTCTTTCTCGTCCAATAATGGGCACTTTGAAACGAATATGTTAGAATAAACTTGAATGGTAGACTCATTGAATAATTGATAATTGAATGCTACATGTATAAATATTTGAAAGGTTTCCTATGTCTTAACTTACTGTGGCAAGGTGAACTGTGTGAACGTGTTTTAAGAAGAATTTATTTATTGTGTTTCCACCCTGGCAGTAAACTATTGACAAAAATTAGCATGACATATTCATTATATTTTCTGTGCACAATCATCACATAATCTTGCATTGTTACTATGATAGATTTCAACATTTTAAGGTCTATGACTGGAGCTCTATTATGAATTACAAACTTAGCGGACAATGTAGGTGTAAGTTGCAACTCACATTGCATGAATTGGGGCATCTTGGCTTTAAGTTGGCCAGGCACACTTGTGCACACATACACCATTCTCAGGATTCAGGATTTTCAAGGAAAATTACCAAATGTATTATTTATGAATGAATAGTTACAAATTGCTGTGTCCATTTATCAATAATCAGTTTACAAATAAGACTACACAGTAAATTATATGAAAATGCATCTTTGATTCATAAATTACTTCAAGTTGAAATTTGTGGTGCAAAAAACAAACACAACCATTTATTTTAAGATGCTACTTGTTTTAAAAGAATGATATGGCTATAAATAAGTGTGATAAATGTAGAATTTTCAATTCTTTCTCTAGCATACAAAATGTTGTAGTTGCACTCTACCTATTGCTGAGAATGTTTTATTGTGTAAAATGGTGGACTGAATCTTTTTTTAATTGAATGCTGATGAAGTCCACATTAATATACTGAACAATATCTTTTCCTTTAAAAGAAATGTTCCAAGTTTTGCAGTTTTCATATTGTATTATTGGTAAGTTGCTGGGAAATATGATTTCACAGAAATTCCATACCTATTCTCACCACCCAATTCTTTAAACAATTAAATTCTCAACAAAATCAGATGGATTTAAGGTTCTATAACATTTTTTATCTAAAAATTATCAAAAATGTCTTTGAACTGAAAAGATTTGCACCCTTAATTACAGATCTGTTTCATTAGGTTTCACTGCATTTAGTTTATTGAGAATATAGTGATAAATACTACTATTGATAAACAAGAGATGAGTGAGAAAAAAATGTACCCACGAAACTATTACATCTGGACCATTATAAATAACTATGTATAGTAATTATTCCTTTAGATTTTCTAGTTACAATACATTAATATTTTTGCATGAAAAGGTGAACTCATGGTATCATGATTAAGATGGTTGGTGAAATGTTGCGATGAAAAAGTGTAGATGGTAATTACATTTCCATGCTTACCTTAGCCTACAAGTACTAGAAATTCAGTGTACCTCAGTCTAATATTAATAATATTACAGCTTTTGTCTCTAATACCAACCCATTGTACGTGGGTCTAGTATTAATGATGCAGTATTCATGACTTGGTTAAAATGGATAAATAAGATAGTCTGGATGCAATCAAGCTTGATTGAAATGAAGTGATTATAAATAGATAAGATGAATTACACTTAAATTAGACACCCAAAATCTATGCCACAAAAGAAGTATGATGTCTTTAAAAATCAGGTTTGTTTCGCAAAGTGTGAAGAATTGAATGAAGATGGATATTTATCCGAGTTCAAACTTCATGAGTAATACCAGAGTGTGAAATAATGAGAGGTTTCACAGGGAGGATTTTGCATACATATATGTGGGTCGGGATAACTAAGGAGGTAGCCTCCTTCTTTAGACTTTGGTAAACATTCTGAAGATTGGTCAACCTCTTTTTTAAATTAATTTTAATGCACAAATAGTGTGAGCATGGATCACACTAGCTCCCCATATCAATGGCACTGTGAGTTCTTTTTATGAAACATTTCACAAAATTGAGTCTCGGATAAAAATTGATACTTTCAAATTGTTTGGTTTGGGCGTGAGTTTTTATTTCCTGTCGCAACCTGTGTATGAAAGCTCCCCCTGTGCATTTTCACAGCTGAGCATAGAGAAATGACATTATTGGCGTAGCTTAAACTGGCTTTAAATTAGTGTTTTCTCTTATAAGCTTATCTCTGGCATTCCCAATGTAATGAAATTGTTCATATATTCAATATTGTGCTGCAAATTGAAGCAAAATCAAACTGTAAGACATAATTGTGTATTGCAATTTTATGGAAGTTCTTAAAACTCTGTGCTTCTTTTAATATTGTGGCTTCTATCTCCCCTTATCAATTACAAGCAAGAGTTTTTTATACTAGATTTAGAATATTGAAGAACGTTTTGGTTATAATTTTTTTAATCAATGTGTTGATTTTTTAAAGAAAGAAAGAGAAATACATGATGATGGCTGAAAGAGGGAGGCTATATATATATATAAAACATTTTTTTTTAAATTTCATGTTTGTTCACAATTATGTGCCCTTCAAATAGCTTCTTAATAATGTGATTTTTTTAGACTGTGACATTTGAGAGCTAAAGATGTGATGAATTTCTATTGAATTAGCACTGTTTTTGAGGTATTGAAGCTTGGTGAATTTTTTTGGTGCATTTTATTCTCTGTTGCAATAACAAACTATTGCATACATTATTTTATGAGATCCTAATATAAGACATACTAGATGAAAACCTCATTCTGGTGTTGAAGGAGTTGAAGCATTTTATTTTAGAGCTCCATTCTTTCACAACCACCTTTTCAATCTGGTCCAATCCTTTTCCTTATAAATTCCTTTCCTTGCTTCCACTCTTATGTTTTGATGATACATTCATGTGTACATGTACTGCAACTTTTATGCACACGAAACTCCATCTGCATGCACGCACCTTAATTTGTGAGCTGGTGGTGAGAAATGCGTGAGATCTCTTGTGCTTCTTAACACCCTCTTTGCTCTCCGACACATACCTATGGTTTTACTTGAATAAACTATTTGATACACAAAAATGCGTAAATGTTGTTTGTCATGTACGTTGAAAAAAAACAACAGTTTGAGACTGAAAGTTTCTCTTAGACCTTTGGTTTTTGGTCCTTGAAAATGCGCTAAACATTTAGTTTTGGGTTTAAACAAAAATAAATAGCTTGCATGCTACTATATTTAAAGCATACTATTAACATATCATTTTCTACTGCGGCAAAAGTTCTCAGTTTAATCTCATAGTCTTAATTTTATCATTGAGAAAGGCTGCAGAGTTCAAGCATATGAAAATTATATCTACGCTTTGTTCAATGAATTAGTAAATAGTAGAGAATGTAAACTTTATTGTCTGAAAAGATCAAGTCTAGTGCAACCTCTCAAATACACCACGCTACCAATTGCATTTTAGTAAATGTTAAGAAAAAAGAAAAAAAATTTAGATGACTAAATGGCCTTTTTATGAACATTGATACAACAATCATACAATGGTATGGTATGTCATGGGTCTTTAATTTTTAACAATGCAACGATTTTTCAAAATAATTTTTTCATTTAGGTGAAATCTTTTTTTTAGCATCGCCTCTAAATTCAACGGGTTCTCCAAGATAACAAAGAAAGAAATTACTTATATTTAAAAATGACATTGCCCTTTCAAGATGAATGGGCTTTTTAATCCAGCCATAACAATGAACAGTACAGTCAAACACGTACGAGTCATCAACCATCTGAAACATCATGTATAAATAGTTTATTTACATTCCCTTTTTTTCACCACGTTGGTTTCAATTTTAAAAAAAAAATGGTAGGACATATTTGCAACACTTTACATACAAATTAAAGAACAGGACAGACAACATAATACTACCCAATAAAGGCTACTAAAAACAGTTTGTAAATGGCATTGTGATCTTTTAGTTCCAAATGATGAAAAAGTATAAAAATGGAAAGACAAAATTCTTATGAACGATGTATTTTGAAATAATTGGAAGATGATGTTTTTTTTTCAAATATTTTTTTTTTTTTAATTTACATTTAAATTAAATGGTGTCATTTTCAATTGTTTTAAAAGACAATGGTTGGTTAGAACTTTTTAGCTCCTGTTGATATACAACAAAAACCCAAAAACATATATCAATTATATCAATAATTTTGAACTAATTGGATGGTACAAATGATATAATGAATGAAGAGTTTTGAAGAGTCTATATCAAATAGAGAAAGAATTATTTAAAATAATTATGATCTCAATAATTATACTGTTGACTCATAAGGGGAATCTACTCAATCCATGTGAATTTGCTTTAAAGACATTACAAGCTGAACATCGTTTCTTAGTCTTGGTAACTTAAACAGTGTTCAAAGTTATAATTAATAATTTTGATTCAATGTGTGGCAAAAAAGTTCATGGTCAAAGAGAGCTGCAGTTTGAATTTCAGGACAGCAAAAGTTAGTCATTCTCTTAAACAAAGTTTTCAGTTTAGATCTTTGCTGTTTCTGAAAAGGCTAAAATCTCAATTCAAGAAGCCTGAATTATTGTATAAAAAGGGCTTGTTTTTAAAAGATGGCAATACTGTTGGACAATACACATTTGTCAATGTGAAGTAAAAAAACTTCCAATGAATGAAATGTGAAGTAAAAAACTTCCAATGAATGACACATGAAGACCAAGGCAAGGAAATTGTTTGGTCTGTGAATGCTTGTAAATCATCAAAATGTTTATCTGCAATTGTGCTGAGGTAAATGCATTCTATTTCTTTTCCGCTCACGCATACGTTCAAAGAACTCTCTTACATCAGACTCCTTGACAACCTGTTTTGAAGAAAGGGAAAAAAGGACTTAATTCAGAATAATATCAGCCAAAATAATCACTTTACATGATGAAAAAATTATTCAGATAACAAACACAAATGAATGCTGTGTAACTTTAATAATCTAGAAACCTAATACTGTATTAGTTTTTAACCAGAACTGATTCCAACATGTTGCTGAGGATAATGGAGACGATCTTATCTCTGGATATTAGATGTTGCCTAGAATTCCCAGAAAATCCTACAAAGAAACAATGCACTGCTTGAGGTTTCCCTGATAATCAGTCCATTTTGATGACAAACATATAGCACAATAATTTGCAAGTAGAAAACACAAGTTATTACTAGTCCTTAGCACACAATTTTTTGTTGAACTAGAAATTTTGCCAATATTCTCAAGTTTTAATGTTATTAACCAGGTTAAAATATCAGAATATAACCTTACCTTTCCTTCTTCTGCAAAGCCCTTCAAAAAGTCATTAAGTTCACTTTTGAAGTCCATAATACCTGGACAAATTAAACAAGAGTTTTTTATTCATTAAATATAGTTATGAACGAGGGGTGAAAATACCATCAGAAGAAATATTTTATGATCTATTTTCCCCCAATAATTACATAATTTTGATGTAATTACGAAACATTATTTACTGATCGATTAACCAGTTTGAAAGAATATTTATATAAAATTGGTTCAAATTAAAAAAAAAAAATTGAAGAAATTGGAAATTGTGATAATACA
Source organism: Elysia chlorotica (assembly GCA_003991915.1). Classification (NCBI taxonomy): domain Eukaryota; kingdom Metazoa; phylum Mollusca; class Gastropoda; family Plakobranchidae; genus Elysia; species Elysia chlorotica. Next base: position 132,001 of record RQTK01000795.1, on the reverse strand, counting down.
TGTACATGTACCATGAGAGGAAACATTTCATGATCTATTTTCCCCCCATAATTTCATAATTTTCATGCACTGGATGCAAAACTAAAATTTCAGTCATACCACTTTGTAAGCGTGAGCAGAAAGTTATATTTTAAATATAATTCTATAATTAAAAAATAAATAAATTTAATAATGTGCATATTGAGGCAACATTACTAATACATTAATCGCAGACAAAAAGTCAATGGGGCCCTTTACATTCCATAACCTGAACAAGGGCTTCCAAGTTTGAAAGAATACTTGAATACTTATAGAAAATTGGTTCAAATTTGAAGGAAAAAAAATTAAAGAAATTGAAAATTGATAATCAAACCAATTGAGTATTAGAGCATGCACAATTTCAAAGAACCATTATCTCACTAGAATCTAAATTAGTAAGAAAAGGGAACATTATTCAACCTTTCATTTCCATCCCTTAAACATTGCAGAGGAATGCAAACACATACATGTAAGTACAATTATGAACAAATTTTTAGTAAGTCTCAAATTCATTTTTCTGATTTGTTCCCCTACTAGTTGGCTTCGTCTTAGTATTATGTGACCAGCTGACAGCAGACCTGCCACACTCCAGGAACAGAGAATCTGAATGATTCTGCCAAAATATCTGAATTTGTTCTAAAAAATCTGAAAAGCGCGCAGTGTAATGCTAAAAAATAGTCCTCAACAACAAGCAATTCTCGTCATCATCCTGATCTAAAATTGTAAGAAACAGAATAGAAATGCATGCTGGTATGAAACCATTTTTACTGAATTTTTGAATTCTATCACTGTTGAGGCAAAGTCCCTAAAACATTTTTGTGTGAACTGCAAACAGAACTGTGGGATAATTTTGACAATGTCTCAATTTGTACTCAGGGAGCTTGGGGTAACCTATCTAATTCTGACAATTTGGCCTTGTGTATTGTACAAACTAGCTCCTATGGGTTTCAATTTTTTTCTTCTTTCTGTTGAGAATTGAGTTGATATCACCAACAAAGAGTGCACCCAATATCTTTCCTAACCCCCCCGACAAACAATCAGAAAATCGGAAAAAGGTGAATTACTGGCAAAAAAAAACCAGGATGATTCTGATTGAATTGGAATGATTGGCAGGTCTGTTGGACATTAAAACAACCAACAAACCTGTAGTAGTAGCCAGTTGTTGCAGTGGTAGTAGTATTCCTATTTAAACCTTTTCACATCGCATGATTTTAGGCCTATTCCTTGTGTGAGACTATTTTGGGGACTTTTAAAAAATTTGAAAAGTTAAAAGCTTTGATTATTATTTTTTTTTTTTTATGGACAATGTGCAGATCAATACAAAAAGGTTCTAGCACAAAAGCATATCAACATGTATGGGGGACGATGGGAAAAGGTTAAACTTTTATTTTAAAATTTAAATTAAACTTTCAAACACTACAATTTTAAAATGGAAAATAACCCACGGAGATATGAAAACAAGGCGCATTCTGAAAACTTTTCATACTGACCTTGAGCTACTTCAATTTGCTGAACGCGCCCCAAGGAGGCAAAAGCTGCAGCTTCATCTTCCTCAGCTGCTGTAGCATTTTTTTTAGCCTCAATGCCTTTGGCTTCATATGCCTGCATTGTGTCTGAATCATCAATGAGGAACTCAATGTTTCTATCTTGATACATTTCCTGGAAGCAAAAGAGTCATGAATTAGATAAACAAACAAAAAAAAATATTTATTTCTGTTCTTTACACATAGATCATTGATGAAAAGCAGATGCAGATCTGTATAAACATAGCAAACAAAGCCCCTATTGAGCTTAATGGGTTCATAATCTTCTATTCATGTTAAGCTCAGGAGACAAAAAAAATACAACAGAAAAAGGACTGGCTAGCACACTAGCTCAGGAGAGGGCTGGTCATCTGCATGGCCTCTCACTTGCCTCAAATTCAACCACTTTAATTTTTTGCAAAAATCTGATATCTCACACAAAAAGGCAGGCGTGAGTTTAGCAAATTGAAATGGTCTGAGCTATAATACTCTGTTGAGTCTATAAAGATTTACGTAACTTAGTTGAAGTCATGAGGTCTACACTTTAGGCTATTCCTACCAGAAATGGATCTTAAAAATTGCAAAAATTTGAATCTCTTAAAGTAAAAAGTCACCAAACAAATCATGGGAAAAAGAAATTGATTTTTAAAAACTTAGCGCTGCAGAGGTAAAAACACTTATGATTTTTTAAAAGGGCTTATGTTCTTAATGCAATCACATTGCCTTTAAAGTAAATGGCATAACAATCATGCTATCTAGCATAGGTATACAGGAAAATAGCAAGAACAAATTGTAATATACTTTACCCAATGGAACAAAAACCATAACGCAAGGAGCCCACATTAAAATAAAAAAAAATAAAAAAAGTATTATAATTATGGCAGATACAATTTTTTTTCCATTTCCCCAATATCTCTGAATAAACAACCTAGTCATAATTTTCAAATCCTAATTAAGCATTCAGTTTTATTAACCTTACAGTTAACCGTCTGAGTTGATATTATTGGTATAACTGTAAGGAAAAACAATCAAGTTTCCAATAACTTTTTTTATGAATCACATTTACAACAATGTATGTCTTCTAAGCACTTCATCATACTCACCAAGCACTCAGAGCATCTGCACAGCTTGGATCGCCATCCTTCAGACCAGAATACAGCGCAGTCAGACTGATGTACCACACGTTTCTGTAATGTTTTCAGCAAACATTCACAGTTCCCAGTTTTGGGGGTCTCAGCGGTCCTTTGCTCTTCAAGTTGAGGTTTTAAATTGTCATTTTTATCCAAGAATCTGTCTTCTGTTTTTATCTTTTTTGATACTGGTACCTAAATGTTTTGATAAAAAACAACATCGTATTATTTCAGGTTCAAAATACAGTATAAAATTATTAGTAGCAGCATCAGAATGTGAAGGGAGATTTTTGTCCCATATTCTTAAGTGTCTGCAAACCAAGAGTTAGGGACATGATTGTTTTATACCATTAGTGAAAAAGATGAGCATCATATACATTTTAAACAGAAATAACGATAATTCATCACCTCTTAAACAAAATGAGAAGAAACTAAACAAAATACCTCTTCTCTTTCATCTCCTGTTGTATTTGTTTTTCTCTTTGAAGGACTTGAAACTGTCACACAAGATACTGGTTTGTTTTTGTTACACTCCGCCTGTGATGTAGAGCATTCACCAACTTCAGACTTGGTACCGGTGCCCTCTATATGACTAGAATTGTTACTTTGTTTAGGTTTATTGACTTTCTCATCTTCTTTTAGTTCTGATGAGGTGTTTATTATATCAACATCTTCTTTCACTTCACCCCCATCTGGCTGAATCTCAGATGTCACTGTTAATAAAAAGAAAGATTTTAAATAAAAGGTAAAGGTTGGTTTCCAAACGCCAAACATCAGCAACTAGAATGTTCATTATAATATATACCTGCCACACTCTTGAAACAGATAATCAGTATGATCCTGTTAAAATATCCGGATTTGTTCTCAAGAATCTGAATAATGAACGATGCTCTTCTGAAAACTTCAGACACGGCGACGAATATACCACGATTTCTGAATCTTTAGGTTTTTCTTTGATCTGCCTCAGGCAGCTTCGTCCATCCCCATGGGACTCCCATAACGACTGATAAGGCTGTCAGATGGCAATAAACGGCCGTGCTCATTGATCAAGCAGGGGCAGATAACTGTGAGCAGTTGAAATAGCAAAAATTGACTCTACTTCAAACAGAAACTGTAGTTTAGACATGTTCTAATCGGTCCTCATTGGATAAATTTATCTCTTAGTGCTGATCAGATCTCTTTCTTTATTCAGTTCTTTTTTGTGCAACATACGTTAAAAATCAAGGAAGTTAGAGCGGTTTTAAAAGACCCTCGTGATTTTTCAGTTTAATATGCGATACTTCTTTTTAAATGTCTACAGCTAATTAATGACACCACCAATTTTGTTCGTTTTTTACCTCTAAATACTCTGGATTCCTTGGCAATATGCGTTAACAAAAATTTTCATTGATCTTCATGAAATGAAAGTTATATCACTTTCAAGTTATCAGTAGGTTCAATATCAAGGAGACTGGTAACCTTCTTACAGTATTTTTTTTTAAATTAAATAAGTACCTTTATTTTCCATTTTGTTAAATGATATTTGCAGACATTCATGAAATTACCTTACATGAGTCTATTGTGCGGTTTTAGTAAATAAATGGTTGTTTTATAAAACTGTGGTGAAGGAATTATGTAATTATGTTGTCAAACAAAAAAATTAATAATAAGGACAACGGTGGGAAGAAGTTATGCTTCTTATTGAAGAGAAACAGTATATAAAAACTTGTACATGTCTCGGTGATGAGGGCACAGAGAAAAAAAAACAACATAAGTTTGAAAAGAATCTCTTGGGTGGAAAAACAACAACAAAGTTTCTAAATATAAAGGAGCACAGAAATAAAACCAGAGGGCCAGTGACGAAAGCTCTACAGTCAGTATTAGACAGACTTAACAAATTCATCGGCAACCACTACCATCGTCATCTGGCTGATACAAAGAATTAACAACGGATAAAGACACATAAGATCAAACAATAGACCAAGCCTTTCCCAAATAGTATCAAACCAAACCACCACATTCTTGATAGTCATTGAGTTGATTTCGTGAAAAGGTTTAATTTTGGAAAGGCTTTTCACAGAGAGTAAAAGGACTAATTGTTGAATTGTACTATTGCTATTCTTTTGTGAAAAAAAAACTGATAAAGAAAATTGATAAAATTTGAATTTCAATTATTGCCCCTTTAAAAATTTAAAAATGAAAAGGATCCCAAAATAGACCCCTTTCCATCAAGAAATGGTTTCTGATATTACCTTAGTTGACCCTGTTAAGATTTCTATAGTAAGTGTAACAAGGTAACATACAAATCTTAAGCCAATAGCATGAAAACTCACATTCACATTGTACATGATAGGCCCATAGAAAGGGATACTTGCACATGCAACCAGTGCAGATCATCTCGTGGTAGTCTGAATTGTCAGGGACTTCTGTTTGCAGATGCTAAACAAAGAGAGAGAGTGGAGTGGAAAATTTAAATATTTCACAATCAAGAAGCAAAAGATTGCTAAATATTTTAAATGATTCACAATGAGCTTCATCTGTCCACTGCAAAACTGGAGTAAGATAAATCAAAAAGTACAAAATTTAGTCACATATAATGGACATTATGGTGCATGCAAAAGAAAAACCAAACAGACATAAGCAATGCCTCAATATCTGTACAGTGGAAATCTCATAATTCGAATTGCTTGGGATTTGATTTGATATTAACTTCGAATAAAGAGCAGGTCTGCCTACTTGGAAAAGGCCTATTTAGGTACTCCCATGGCAAAAAATAGGTATTTTTCATGAAAAATAGGTACAAAAGCAGTTTTTTCACTCTTAGTTGGGTCAGTGTTTACCATTATACATACTCAATACATATGTATAGGGAGTGTCTATACACACTATTGATGTTAAATGTTTCTTCCTCAAAATTGCTACAGACAAAAACAAAACCACCTAAAAAAAAAAACACACAAAAAAAACAAAAAACAACACCCTAAAAACCTATTGTCGATTATATAAATACTTTGGGGGGTGACTTTGTGGCCTCATGGAGCTTTTAAATTCTTACCCAATATATCAAAATTGATTAACTGCATTTTTCTTAAAAATCCATTGTGACAAAATAGTGGCTCTGTGTAGCAAATAAAGTAATAACATATTAAACATTCTCTTTCTGAAACACTTCGATTTCAAGCAGATGAGGAATCAGAAGAGTCAGAGAGAGAGATAGAGATACAGAGAGAGAGAGAGAGAGAGAGAGAGAGAGAGAGAGAGAGAGAGAGAGAGAGAGAGAGAGAGAGAGACAAACAGACGGACAAATAGAGAGAGACATGCAAACTGAGGGGGGAATCAGATGATGAAGAAATAAAAACCGAATAAGAGAGGAAGAGAGAGAAGATGAAGATGAGTCTAGAAAACCAAGAGAGGCTAGGGAGAAAAGTTTGAGAGTTTTTGTCATTTCTTTTGATAGTAACACGATAAGCGTGTATAGCAAAACTTGGTCACAAACACTATTATAAATTGTCTTTAGTGCTTATAGACTCAGCCTTAGGTACAACATGTTCGACCAATTTCCGGCAATCACGCTTTGTAATCCCGTCGCCTTGTAGGATCTTCCTTGTGACCCATAGTCTAGATAGTGCACATCGATGCACAAGTAAAATATAAATCTAGATTCGATTCAGAGTTCCATCTCAAATGTGCTGGTCGTTTGGATACAGTGTAGCTCCTCCAAGACATACCGCCTTAGTAGAACCAGGTTTCTATCTCCAGATTAGGATTTTAGTCTGAATTAGATCTACATAAATTTTTTGGGTTGCAAAGTGACACAGGCGCGCACATGTTTCACAAAAGAATGTTAGACTTAAAACAAAAGGCTGATAAACTATAAGAACAATCAAAATGACAAGTTGGAAATAACCTAGGACTGGATGTGAAAATTGAAAGATCTGTGTTATTTGGACGAATAAAAGATGAACTAGATTTTCATTTCTTGTTCCCTCGCGGAAGATTCTTGCACATGAAAGATTTGTAAATAAGGACGAAGGTCGAGGACTGGATGTTCAGATGGTATTAATCGCACAAATAAACGATTAACTAGATCTACGTTACTTGATTGCAAACGTATATTGAACTCATGATAACACAAATCAGAATCATTGCTTGCTTAGAAATTATTGCCAGTGTCAATGACTGGAACTGAAAGTTGAAATAGAAAGATCGGTATGATTTGGACGAATAAACGCAAGAGAAAACAACGAGTTGAGATTGATCGGTATCGCTGAAGTTGTTGACTAACCCAATCTAAAAAGCACTGTATAACAAGTATAGAAAAAAAAAAAAGAAAATCGCCAATCGATAAAATAATTAAATAGTTTAACAATTTTCTTTCACCCAGGCAAGGAAACTTTCTTTATTCTTCTCTGATTTCGGTCGCATGATTGAGAGGAAAATCGTAGCCGTACCTCACATACCTTTTTTTGTGATGTATATTTTCAATCCAAAAAAGAACAAACGTATTGGTGTACATGGGTAGGAAAAGTTAACGAAAATAACAAAGCGTACCTGTCGGCACCTCCGGGACGTGTACTATCAGTACTCTTTCGAACATCTCAGAAACTAAAATCTAAGAGAAAAGGTTTCGATAAAGAGCGCATGACCTTGACCTATGAAAAAATACGCCATCAAGACGGACTCGGCTGAAATGTAGAAGATGCCAACCACGCGCTTTCTGCGGGAGCAGGCCTGTCTTGGGTGTCTCTTGACGAGCGACAAACAGAGGCAGATGTTGAAAAAATAAAAAACGGCGATCGCGCTGCTTGATATCCTCAGTTTTAAAAAAATCGGTACGTTTCTGGGGAAATCGGAAAAATAGGGGTTGACGAAGACAATCGGTATGTACCGATCAAATCGGTACAAGTAGGCAGATCTGAAAGAGGATTCAAAGTATAGAAGGGGAAAATCCAGAACCTCAAAAGTTTAAAAATAAGTACACATGTGCTTAAAACTGCATTTTATGATAGTTTTCTGTTGTTTTCTTTTTGTCTACAGCACCCTTCTCCCAACGCCATTTTTTAAAGATATGTCTTGGGTAGCAATAAGCAGAAAATTCAACTAACAAGTCCTGATTTCAATAGGAGCCAAATACAAAACAATAACCCATTTACTTGTAAAATTCAGTTTATGAGAAATTTGAATGATCAAACTTTGTTTTATAAGGTTTCCACTGCAGTGGTATGTGTGAACAAAGAGACATTTGTGTCTCCAGAAATATTCATCTATAGATATTTAGAGGTGAACTGGGAAACCACGAATTTCAATAGATCTGTAAACAATTTTTTTAAATTTCTTACCCTTCCATGGTGCCAATCTTCACAAATGATGCATTGGATCATCTCATCTTCCACCTGAAAATCGAGAGAGAAAACAGCTTTAAAACAAAACTTTCTGATGAAAATTTAGGGCCATTTAGGAAATTACAAAGTTAGACTTGTAATGTCCATACCATATAACAGCTGATGGCTAGAATTAATGTTCTGAATTTTAGTAACTCTGCGACAACAAAAAAGGCTTGTTATTAAAAATAGTTATACACCCAGTCTATTCAGTCAAACAAAGTTAAATATGCTAAATGACTGTGCAAGTACCTTATGGACTTCATTTCTTCCCAGCTGATTAACCTTACAATATTATGCAAATTTCAGCTTTAAGTTTCAATACCAATTAATCCTTTCATATTCAGATTTATTTGGACACCTTTTGAAAAGGTTTCTACGTTGTAACCTATTGCTCTTCAATATCTGGTAACATGGTTACTATGAATATAAATTGGAAGAAAAAATTAAGTCCTCTATCGAATGTCCCATTTTTTTTTAAAAATCACCGTATTTCTATTCTTTATGATAAACTTAAGAAACAATAAACTAGACCAAGTTAAATGGAGCAATAATAGTGATAAAAATAAAATTCATATTTGATGCAAACACAAATTTCTCTTGAAGTTCCAAATTTATGGAGGTAACGAAAAATTTATATTTCTGAAACTAAATGTTTGAAGATTATAAGGTTCCATAAAAAAAAACAAGGGTTTGAAACATTAAAAAGATGCTTGTAACCTTCTTTTCCAGTAGTGATAGCTACAGAATTGTTGTCTTGCTTTTATTGATATATATTTATTCCAAGATCAGTTAACAGGTATTTGACACTGTATCCTGTTTTTCTATTTCTGTTGGGTTTTTGTTTTTTTAAACTGAGGAAGCAGTGCAAAATCATCTGAAAGTTCTAGGTCTTCAAGATATGTGAGAATCTATTGTATTTAACTCTTCTTTTCTCCCACTGATGTCTTAGGGATGTAGCCAATAGTTAGTAGAAACAAAAATAGTTAACGAGAATATCAATAAATTAACTTGTCTTTCTACATTTATGTTATTTATTCTTTTTGGAAGAACTGTTGATACATAAAACAGCCACACAAAAAAGTGTATATAAATAGATACTAGATGTCAACATACAAAATTTTTTGAAATTGTATGATGAACAAAGCTGATAATTTTTCAGTGCTAAAACTATTAATTAGTTTACTAACAAATGGCTAACAAACAATCAGGAAACAACACTTTATCACAGATAGATAAAGCAATTAGCTGAAAGTCGCAAACTGTGCAATGCTGTTAGAATACCATAAAAACATATACTTATATCCAGTACTCACAGAATCATCTTCATCAGGGTAAGGTCTGGAGCAGGTACAGTAAAACCCTCGGAAATTCTGGTTGTAGCGGTTACGAGAGTTCAATTCCTTTCTGTCCTGAATGTGCAAATGAGCCAGAATTGTATTTTAATTGAAAAATTAGACCAATTTACCAGTAAATTGATGTATAATTATAGTTCTGTCGTCCCGTAATATTCAGAGAGCTCATCTGGAAGGAATGTGCTCTTCGTGCATGCGTCACTCCTGTACAGCGAGAAAGATGTCTGTCTGGATTTGCATAGTATAGCAATTAGCATAGATCCCTTGGACATGGGTCGGTAGAACGCAGTGATTATCCGCATCCCGGGATGAGAATAACACAGTTCCGTTATTCGCATCCCCCCTTACCAAATGACACAGACTATTGTGGGTTTCACGGGATATGACGAGACGAGGCCTAGTGGATCTAGCTCTTTTAAAAACTGGAAACTATGATGTATACAAGCATTTTGCCAACTGAAATTGTTAGGTGTTTTTGTTTTGTTTTTTTTTTACTCTTTCCATGCAGTGTCTACATGTTTTTTGATCTTTTTAACAGTACAAATTACAATGTATTTATTGTTTTCTAAAGGTGCATTTATGGTAGCATGCATTTGATTAGCTTAAGAACTGTTGATTTATCTAAAATATATGATACAGCATTAACCATGCTGTACGTGTACACAGTTGAGAGACTTTTGACCCTGCATGTGGTACCTAAAGACTTATTTTTATGTTAACTGCGTCACGCAAAGTCCGTGATTCGAGCCCTACTGGTTGGATCAGGAATGGTGGTACCCCTGCTCCATCTCGTGTAGTAGCACATAAAATTGTCAGACGTCAGTCTTGGGGTCAGTCCACAAGATAGCGGGAGACATGTAATGAAGTACCTGTCTGTTGTTTATCACGTTTTCTTGTTTCTGTTTATTCTGAAAGTTTTAATGTGTTTTATGCTTGATTAAGTTCTGAAATAAAGAAAAAAGTTTATTGTGCAATCTCCTTATAACTCTATCTCTATCTCTCTGTCTCTTAGATCTAGATCTAATTATCGAACTTCTCCCATCCTATCTTTCTGCTTCTGCCTTCTCTCTCTCTCTCGCGTAGATTTAGGTCTATTTTTCAAACTTCTCCCATCCTATCTTTCTTCCCCCCTCTCTCTGTCTCTCTCAGATCTAGATCTAATAATCAAACTTCTCCTATTTTATCTTTTTATTTGTGTGTGTGTGTGTGTCTCTCTCTCTCTCTCTCCATCTTTCTCTGATCTAGATCTAATAATCAAACATGTGACCAAACCAAACATGGACATGATAGATCTTCGCTACTATAACTACGCTTAGCTCTTTGGCTGTGAAGTGTTATTTCCGATCAAATCAATATTATGCGCTCAGAATAAAATCGAGGAGAATAACTGCAGTCTTAAACACAAGGGGGGATGCGAATAACAAAATGGCATTATTCTCATCCCGGGGATGAGAATAAAGGCAGCCTCGGTAGAAACAAGGGATCTATGCTATGCGTTCTCAAAAAATCAGCTACGCCATAGATTTTAAACTAATTATAAACTACATGTATTTTTTTAAACTATTTCATTGTAGATATAGTTCATTTCATATCTAGACTAATTAATGTAATATAATTTTATTAACATTTCTAGAGATTTATCTCTTTTTGGATCTAGATTTGATTTCTTTACTACTATTGCTTTTATTTTACAATTAAATATTTTATATTCATGATCAGTTTATCTATTTTACTTTATTGTATATCTCTTATTATCTCTTACATGTGGGGTCTTATTATGTTGGTATACATTGTTATAATGTCTGAATAAGACTTAAAGGTTGAAAGCTTATGTGCTTGTATCGTTTTGTATTCTTAGAGTGCACTATACCTATTTGAAAAATTGTTTGTGTGCATTGCATATTAATAGCCAAGCTCTACTGCGACATTCACATTAATTAGTAGTAGTAGTAGCAGCAGCAGCAGCAGCAGCAGCAGCAGTAGTAGTAGTAGCGGACAAATTGATACGCATTCCTCATATCTATGCTAGCCGTGTATCAACTTTTCTCAATGAGGTTCAGACATGATTTGAACGAGTCCATTTTGAAATAAATATAATGAACATGCATGCTATGCTGTTTGACACCAAGAACCATCCTATATTTATTCACACCATCCCCCTTGTCTCTTTTTCCGCGTAAGAAATCGAAAGTGATATATTCATTATTCTCACGAAATTATATATAATATTACCCCATCCCATAAAAATTTGCCAATTCAACAATTTGCTCTGCTTGCTTGGTAAAGGGCGAGGTAGCATTACTTGCCGTTGTAGGATCACAAAGTTAATTTTGCAACCTGTTAAGCTTTCTAAAATCAGTGCATCTGAAGTATATATTGTTTCCACACATTCACAAAGTGTTTAGTTTTACACCCTTTTCTTATGACTTTTTCTGTCTCATTAGATGCATCTACATTTACCTTCAATTTTTTTCTTCTTTTCTTTCCGAAAGTGGGCGTTGAGCTGTGAAAGTTGTTGCCTAGGCTGGCGCTGGTCTAAAAGAAGGGAAACTTTTGTTACCCCGTAACAAGAGGTGGAAGCGGTGATTTGACCGCGATAGCTTAGCGTCGTTTAGCGCTTTAATTTTCTCTGATAAGCTAAGCCTGAGCAGGTATCCGTGACAGGATATGTTCTCTGACAAAGGGGGTTATATTTTTTAATTTCATGGTCAAGAGAGTGAAAGTCTTTGGTCAATAGAGCGACACCAACAGAGTTTTTCCCCCGCAAATCGTCATTTCACTGCGTACAGTTATCTCTCCAAAGACATTACCTATTGCAGTGATGCCTGAGATCAGTGACCTCTGAATGCCTTGAAGGCACGAGTCTCTAAAACATGCCCTGCTACAGGCATTCCATAACGCTGAGTCTTGTGCTTTGATGTTAACTTTTCCAAGACTGCTTTATTTAGACCATCAGTTAGTATTTTTTCCATTTCGTTTCCCATGTGGGGGTTGAGGATGACCTCTGCAGGTGCATTAGTTCCTGCAACTTTTGAAAAAAGGAGCACTCAGTTATGTCTATGTCCGATGGATGACACAGAAAGTCCCCTAAGTTTGGATTGTAGTCACTGACATTTGATGTCATTGCCGAGGACAGGTAAGCAGAAGTGAAAGCCAAGAGGTGGCTGTGAGAGCTTTGAGCCACCTCTGATATATGGCTATTGCAGCAATATTGAGGAGGGACTCCTTCGCCAAACCTGAGGAATGGCTTGTAGGGCTGCATGCGTTGCAACAAATTGTCGTCTGTCACCGCAGAGTGATGGCATATTTTTTTGCCAGCATCTAGGACTGGCTATGTGGGATCCAACACCTGGTTCTCCTGAGTCGACATCTAGGGGCCATATGCTCCATTGTGAGTACATCCGGCTTGTCTTCTGAGCTCTCATAATAGGTGTCATGGGCACTAGGCCCATCAGTGTTTCAAGCTATTTCTGAATAGCTGAAAGAACATCGCTGCCTTCACAGGAAATGGTACCAGTGCTGAACTGGGCCCCCTCTTTCTGTTTGTTGCAAGATCCAGTGCTCCTTTTGTTCCTGAAGCTGGATGCCTAGGTTTTTGCGCGAGACGGATAGTGGGGAGGCTGCTGCATCCCTGCAAAAGGTGAACGCCCTGCGGATGGGACCTTGGGCCATGTCCACGACCCTTAGGGCTTCTCCGATAGGCACTAGTAGGTACAGCCAGGACTAAATATATATATATCATAAAACACAAGAGCTCAATAATCCGTGGACCTGCTATGAGAAGTTGCACACGCTCGAAGAGTATATATTCCTTCCAGGTGAGCCCTCACGAATAAGGAGCAGGACAACAGAATTCACTAATAATGTAAATCAAACAGTACTTTTATATATGATTGAACTCAGATAAAATAACATTATTTCAAACAAAAACAAAAAATTGTCATTCACTCTCATTTTGTATCTTCTTTAGTTGTTACACTTCTTTTGATAGTGAGAAGCAAATAAGAAACCAACACAGGTCTTTTAATCTATATTAATTATTATGCCCAATTCAATGTACCTTTCGATCATGCCTTTTACCCCTTTAATAAGTCACATGCATTTAAAATAAAGTTAATTGGTTGGTACAAACTAAATAGAACAAAGATAAAAAAGTGTATGTACTTTGATTAATAAATGTGTGGCAGTTTTTAGTGAGAAATTTATCAAACCTATACAATTGTGCATTGCTATAAATTTCATATTGATGCTAGCCTACTGCAATGAGCGTTGGAAAGAGTGCCTATCAAAAAAACAAAATTTAATATTTTATCTCACAACATTAGTCACACAATCTATTACATATACAATTTTAAGGAAAAAAAAGGAAAGCCTCGCTATGCATCACCATCAAGAGTGCCAAAAAGATCTAAACCAACAAATGTGAGATAGCGTTTGTACTCTTTTTGTTTCAAAAGCAAGGGGTTTGAAACAAATTTTAAAAAAAACAAACAAAATGAAGGACAATGACATTAAAGTTGTCTAGATGATTTAAGGGTCGATTTAAATTAAAAACATTTTATCACAATACTTTCTTTCCAAATGCAAAAATAGCAAAAAATTTGACAGTGTGAGAATCAGTTACTTAATAATCAACTAAATACCTTAAAAAGTTGGCATTTATTTTCTTTGAACTTTTCATTTCCACAGTCACACTTGAAATGTCTGAGAAATGACAAAGCATATGATTATTGAAACCATGAATTGCTTAAATAAAATTAAAAACTATAAAAATTGGTTGATTGGAAAGAAAGAGCATGCATTTCATAATGGGCAACTCTATCGCAATATCAAATTTATTTCCAACTTTTATTAATTTAAAGTAATCATTTGGTTATAATATGCAATTACATGTATAAAGAACGCAGTCAAGTTTGTAGTTTTCTCAAAACATTTCTTAAAAAGACTAAATTAAACAAAATTCATCTTATCCTATATAATCTGCTGAAGTAAACCCAAACAGTGATTGGTTCAGTTCCTACACAAATTGCTTCCAATGAGAGATAATTCACAGAGATCAACCAGATGACATCCTACTCTCCTTGCTAGATGCAATCCATGATAGTATGTGCAAAAAAGGTATATAGAACACACCATCACATTCACTGCGTCAGTCACAGTCCTAACACAAACCAATATCAGACTCATCACACATTTGCATGGCCAGATTTCTAGAAAAAGAAAAAAAAACCTGCAAAAAATATTTAACACTGATGAAGGCATTCCCACTGCCCAGCTCACATTAGTTCAAGGCTATTCCTACCTCAAGTCAATAGATGAAATTTGTAAATTTAATTTCCGATTGAATTTCCTTTAATTTAAATTTTATTACTAATTAAATAGGTTGCCAGATTACCATTCATTGAGAAATATGGGAGACATACCTTTTGGTGTAAAGTTCAAGTAAATCATGACCTTCATGACAGGCATAACTGCAAGCCAAACAGATTCCAGCATTACCCTCAGGAGTACATGTGACACATGCGTAAACTGCCTGACGCTTAAGGTAGCCCTGCAAAATCCACACAAATACTGGCATTAGGAATGTGAATTCACCAAGAGTTACAGACCGTAGTTCAAAAGGTTCTCTACTGTAGGTTCTTCTGGCAATTTAAGTTTGCTTATCAAGCAAGAGAGGTGATTACTGTGTTGATTTTTATCTCATAGTGTCAGAAACATCAAAGCTTTGCATGATCTAAATATAAAAATTTTCAAGACCGTTGGCTAATAAGCCTCCCGTCTACCATTTTCCATTGATATGGGGGAAATTTAAGCTTTCTAACATGCCGAAAGCAATTGAAACTAACACCATTATCATTAACTGAACCAAACAGTAGGGGACAAAATTTGGCAAATAATTTTGCCCAGTTGTCAGTTTTGAACATGGCACCTAATGAAAAACAGAAACTCTGCAGCTTGAACGAGATCAACTATCTAGTTCCCGATTTATATCACAGAATTAGATCTATATCAATACCATCAGATGTCAGCTAGATTTAGAATATAAAGCTACTGCTTAGATCTAGATTCAACTTCACCAGATGCAATTCCACTTCGGAACGATCGATAGGTTTGTTTGGAGGTACATTTGTATCAGTCTTCAGTCGGCAATTTAACATGGAACATGACAAATTAGGTGTTCCCAAAATAATCGTAAATGTATGAAAATGATAGAAAATCTAGATGTTCCTATGTGACATTAAAATAATATTTATTAAAAACAAAAGGTTTAGTACATATCAAGGCTTTCTAAACAACCAACTGCAATTAAAATAGTACAAAATAAAAGGTAGCATCAGTTTGGCTTGAGGTGCAACACATCAGTGGCAGACTGGAGTAATATTAACAGCAGCAATCATGAATCCATTTGAAATTGCAGATCTAGATTAGATCTATTGTCCCGAATCTCGCTGACAATTATAAGCGATGCAAGGACAAAGACAGAGCATCGAGGGTGACAACAACTGTCAGAGGTGAAGGCGGGCTGAAAATCAGACTGTGAATTGATCGTTTGAGAAGATATACTAAGTAAAACTCGAGTAACAGAGTTAATTTGTTTTCCAACTCAACAAAGTTTGATAGGCACCGTTCATTGCTCCAAACCCCGGAGCGCTCACTAGGCCACGCAACAGTCATCAGGTATCCTCAGGGATAGGCCCTTGGTCAAAAGGTGACTCTGGTGCATGCCGTCGGGCCTTGGTGTTGTTTTTTCTGATAAGGCTAAACTAAACATACTGAGCAGAGATAGATGGACCCAAAGATGAGAATAAAGCCGGCCATAGACGTGTTGATGTATTGATACCATCAATTGTCTGACAATATTGCTAACAATATCCCAAGCAATATTTGTCTTCCATCTGCCCACATACGCGTCGACAAAATCATTTGATCCACAAGCTGAACTTGTGCAACTGTGTTAAAAAAAAAGCATCAAGCAGCAGCAGTTTAATCTAACGGCTCTCTCTGCGGCTATAATTATTAATATTTATAGAAGAAGAGCTAAAAAAAAAGACGCTCACGTAGAGTATGGGTGAAGTCATGGCTACCCGGTACTAAAAAAAAAACAAGAGTCATCCCATGTTAATTTAATAAGATATTCCCGAAGGCTGGAAGTTCTACTTGTGCATGAATAAAGAAACATATCTTGATTGGTTGGTTGGTTGGTTGGTTTAACGTCCAACATAAGCACAAAATAGGTTATATGGTGGACGGATCCCAAGACCGACGTCTGAATAATTTTATGTGCTGCCAAACACAAGACAGGGCGGGGATACCATGACTCCTGTCTCAGCCGGTCACATTATACTGACACCGACCCAGCCAGGGAACGCAACAGGATTCGAACTCGGGACCTTTTGCGTCGGAAGCCGATGTTCTACCCCTGGGCCACCGTGCCCCCGACTTATTAAAAAGCAAGACACCGTCAAGCGCTCGGCTATAACTCCACATGAGCAAAAATTACATCGACTTATTTCAAGACGTGGTGCAAAAGAAAAATCATCAGGAAGAAAAAAAACGTTTTGAAAACAGTACTTAGAGGATGAGTTTCAAAAATTACTTTTGAGGGATAAAAGTTGAATAGTTTAGCCCTTAGGTTTACAATGATATCAAAACATGGAACATGGCAGGGCCTATGTGCATCACAGATATGAAACCTTTTGCAAAATCTCATTTTTAACTACCACGTCCAAATATCATCATTTACAGGCAAAGTCCAGTTTTATACATTATTTATCTAGATCATAAAAAAGATCTGCAATGTATCTTTAAAATTTAAATTTAAGCTATAAATGGTCTTATCAATTATTATTATTATTTTTTTTAAATGATTCTCTTCAAACAGAGATCTATCTATATGTACTGTAATAGTGTAATTACAAATGAAGGCCTATATGATTACTGCTACATGCTATTCATTTAAAACTATGCAAGTGCCATCTGGACGCTTTAAATAGATTCCAAAAGAGCGAACACTAGTTTTTTGTTTTTTTGTTTTTTTAATTAGACATCTATAGGCTTATATGAATATTTTCTAGTCTAGAATTTCACCTGAGGGTAGGTGCAGTTGTATGCATCACTTCCACCAAGGACAGCATCTGCATCTGCTTCTAAGCGCTCCACTTCATCAAGTGCATCCATCAATGTCAGCTGAGAGTCATCTCCTTCTCCAACTTGGCCGCAGCGTCGAACACTTGAATTTGGGTTTGATTGATTCTGATCCATTTTTTAATCTCTAGAATAGATAAGATTTGAGATTAATTTTTAAAAATGAGCTAAGATTCCCATTCAACTTCAAAATAAAAAATCTAGATTCTACAGTCTTAACAGACCTTTAAAGCTGAATCTACATACTCATTAATTAAGATCTAGACTAGAGATCGATATTGCAATCTCAATTAGGAACTCTAGAGACTAGACTAGATCACATAGATCTCCGTCCGTAAGTAGGCTACAACATATGTATTGCAGTTGATTATTCTCAATATAAGCCGTAAACTAACAAGGTAAAGACAATGTACTTGTGGCCCCCTACAGTTTATAGATTGAATGTTTTAAAAGTTAAATACACTAGATTGCTATTATTAGTAGTATTAAAACTATGAAATAAACACATTTAGTACATTTTGTTATAAGTACTACACCTATGTATAATATATCTAGATTACCTCTCTCGTAGATTAACATTTACATAACATCACGGCAAAACTAGCTTTTTTGGTCAATATAATTGGATAGAAATACAAGACATCTAGAGTGCTTATTGACAGTTCTAAGCGCTATAGATCCAGAGCAAATAAATAAAGATCTAGACTTAGACTATTAGAATCTTTACTAGCCTTTGCAGGTTTACCAGACTTCTAGATATATTGTCTAGGGCGTGGTTACAAATTCATGGCAGCTTACGTGTTCTCGTCTTAAGCCTTTCTAATAGCATCTTAGGGCGAGTTGTAACCTTACGTTTTACAGCACCGTTAGAAGTAGGCTGAGCCTAGATCTGTACGCACTATAAGTTCTAGAATTTCTGTCAGAATTTTAGATAGTATAATGACTAGACTACTAATAATAAGCATCATATTTCTAGCCAAACTATGAACAGAAATGCTGTTCAAACTGCAGGTTGTTTTTTTGTTTTTTTTACACTGTGAAACTATCTATAGGCCTAGATCTAGTTCTTGATACCTCTGTATCTAGATATAGTGGGAGTAAGTGCAAGTTTTGCTTACTTAATTACTTACTTCGGCGGCCTGACAAAATTAATAATTTTAACTTTCATTTATTAATTAAAGTGACAAAAACAAGTATAGTGTGTAAAGCAGAGTATAAAAACACTAGATTCTATATATAATAGCAGAGTGACAATTCCCCGCAAGGCTGCCAATAATTTCATCATTCTGTGATTTGACTCAAGAGCTAAAATCTAGATTTGAATTCTAGTAAACATGCTTATAAGTACTACACTAAAGGTTCAGAAAAAAAGACAAGTAATTAACATGTCTTACCAGCTGCTCTTATCCCCCCCACACACACATGTACACAAAAAGGCTGGGAATATAGATCTAATAATTTTATTTATTCACAGCCTGGCTCACCACTCAATGGCTGTCCAGTGTCCCTCACAAAAGACATGATATATAAATAGGCCTAAACATAGGGAAAAGGTCTTTAAAGGAAGGAATTTATAAAATTAAAATAGACCAGGATTTTATGTTTCTAGCTTTCCATAGTCCCTGATGCTGTCCCTCAAAATAAAAAAGTAAATAAAAACAGATCAGGCTGGGAATAAAATTAAGTCGTCCAGGTTGTCCCTTGGGGGTAATAAAAAAGACTGGGAATTGAAAATGATACTTTTTTTAAGTGTTTTTTAATACACCGAAATTTACGCTAAGATTTAAGCGCGTGAGCAGTAGGCCCACCCTGGAAAGACTTCATTCCAATTTCCACAGTACACGAAGCAAGGCATACAACTTGGCTACTTGTGCGGCAGTTGGACCACCACCTTGAATAATGCTCAATTCGATTTTTTAACTATGTTTTAAACTATAAAAGATAGGTTTCTTTTCAGATAGGCCTAAAATATGTTTTTCATTGACTTCTACCCTCCTTTAATGATGTTATTCATAAAATGTTATGAAATGTTTCTTTTAGTAGAGTCTAGATATGGATCGATAGGTCTAAATAACTATAAGCTTTAGACCTAGACATAGAATTTAGTGTGAATTACAGAATTTGAATGGACGTAACGATCGGTTAGAGGCTAGAGTTCTAATCTAGACTCTAGAAAAGGGATCACGAGGAAGGCCTAGAATATCGATCAGGCAAATGGGCATATATGCCTTTGACAAAAAGTTTTCTTTTCAGTTTTGCTTTCACTAGTTTCAGCGTATTTTTCCTGACCATTTGGGTTATAAATTGTGTTTGAAAAGGTGAACAGTACAATCATGTAAACCCTGTAATCTCATGCCCTGGAACGGTGGCGGGTAAAACGATCATCTACGATAAATAAATCATAACATCCTGAAAGGAGAAAGGAGAGAGGAATATTTTGAGCCATTTTGTTTTTAAAATGCACTTCACTGACGGTTATCGGTAAGGCAACAGTATGGCTCAATGTTACAAATATATCTACAATTATAACTAGGAGCCGCACGTTCACCTAGCCGAACCGCGGGGCTACCGTCATAAAATTATAAACTCGCGCATTTCCGCAGATTACAAAAACGATCATTGTAATTGTAAACTCGGGAGGAAAATAGGATAAAGTGCAGAATGGCGGAAAATACAGAGGAAAGGAGGAAACTCCTCCTTTAGATCGCAAAAACGAGGATTTCCGCGGAAAACCATCACCACTGAATTCAAAAGTTGTGAATACACTTAAATCTAGCAATATCATTGAATTGAAATTAATTATTAAAAATTATATCTTAGAATATAGGTTTAATGAACAAAACCAGCTTAATTTTATAAAATTACATGATAACATGTATTATATATATGTAAGCTTAGAATAGTCGAAGCACCACATAAGTGTGTGTCGCATGCAGTGTTTGTGGGTGTGTATGCATGGAAGTCACACTGGGTCAGAGGTGAATGTCCATTCTAACTAAGCGTAATCATAGATTCAGCCTTATTTGCAATCTCAATTAGGAACTCTAGAGACTAGACTAGATCACATAGATCTCCGTCCGTAAGTAGGCTACAACATATGTATTGCAGTTGATTATTCTCAATATAAGCCGTAAACTAACAAGGTAAAGACACTGTACTTGTGGCCCCCTACAGTTTATAGATTGAATGTCTTAAAAGTTAAATACACTAGATTGCTATTAAAACTATGAAATAAACACATTTAGTACATTTTGTTATGAGCGTAGATTAACATTTACATAACATCACGGCAAAACTAGCTTTTTTGGTCAATATAATTGGATAGAAATACAATACAAGACCTAGAGTGCCTATTGACAGAAGCGCTATATATAGATCCAGAGCATTTATAAATAAAGATATAGACTTAGACTATTAGAATCTTTACCAACCTTTGCAGGTTTACCAGACTTCTAGATATATTGTCTAGGGCGTGGTTACAAATTCATGGCAGCTTACATGTTCTCGTCTTAAGCCTTTCTAATAGCATCTTAGGGCGAGTTGTAACCTTACGTTTTACAGCACCGTTAGAAGTAGGCTGAGCCTAGATTTAAACTATAAAAGATAGGTTTCTTTTCAGATAGGCCTAAAATATGTTTTTCATTGACTTCTACCCTCCTTTAATGATGTTATTCATAAAATGTTATGAAATGTTTCTTTTAGTAGAGTCTAGATATGGATCGATAGGTCTAAATAACTATAAGCTTTCGACCTAGACATAGAATCTAGTGTGAATTTGAATGGACGTAACGATTGGTTAGAGGCTACAGTTCTAATCTAGACTCTAGAAAAGGGATCATGAGGAAGGCCTAGAATATCGATCAGGCAAATGGGCATATGCCTTTGACAAAAAGTTTTCTTTTCAGTTTTGCTTTCACTAGTTTCAGCGTATTTTTCCTGACCATTTGGGTTATAAATTGTGTTTGAAAAGGTGAACAGTACGATCATGTAAACCCTGTAAACTCATGCCCTGGAACGGTGGCGGGTAAAACGATCATCTACGATAAATAAATCATAACATCGTGAAAAGAGAAAGGAGAGAGGAATATTTTGAGCCATTTTGTTTTTAAAATGCACTTCACTGACGGTTATCGGTAAGGCAACAGTATGGCTCAATGTTACAAATATAATATATCTACAATTATAACTAGGAGCCGCACGTTAACCTAGCCGAACCGCGGGGCTACCATCATAAAATTATAAACTCGCGCATTTCCGCAGATTACAAAAACGATCATTGTAATTGTAAATTCGGGAGGAAAAGAGGATAAAGTGCAGAATGGCGGAAAATGCAGAGAAAAGGAGGAAACTCCTCCTTTAGATCGCAAAAACGAGGATTTCCGCAGAAAACCATCGCCGCTGAATTCAAAACTTGTGAATACATTTAAATCTAGCAATATCATTGAATGATTGAAGAGAAATTAATTATTAAAAATTATATCTTACTCTTAGAATAGGTTTAATGACAAAACCAGCTTAATTTTATAAAATTACATGATAACATGTATTATAATTATATATGTAAGCTTAGAATAGTCGAAGCACCACATAAGTGTGTGTCGCATGCAGTGTTTGTGGGTGTCTGTGCATGGAAGTCACACTGGGTCAGAGGTGAATGTCCATTCTAAGGGTAATCATAGATTCAGCCTTAATTTATAAATAATTATTGCATGACCCACAAGCTTTAACCATTGGTAGCCAAGGTAGCTGTTGTTCATTTAAACTCCATTCTGACATCTTGGCCAAGATCATTTAATCTTATAAAGTTAAAAAAGATTGACAACCGATGCTAATCCGCTGAAATATATAGATCTAGAGCTAATGCGGGGCAAATCAGGAGCTAGGTCTAGGTTTTAAAGTCACTGTTTATTAGGCTACTGTGCGTTTTAACAAGATTAAATCTCATGGTTATTTAGGGTGCCTTTTACACTATTGGCAGCCCAACTGGGAACGTAGCCATACAATAACAATAGAGCGTAAAGCACAAATTTAATGTACCTAGATCTAGATCTAAGGCCTAGTGATATTGTACACTTGAATACAGTGCGTATTATGGAGAGACTCCCGAACTTGTAGATCTAGATCTATTTATAATCTAGTCTAACTAGATCTAGATCTAGATTGTAGATCTACTTCTATTGTTCTAAGGACTGCGTAGAAGTAAATCTAGGCCCTAGATCTAGAATCTAGATCTAGATTTCTAGATCTAGATTCTATATCTAGATCTAATATTTTCTAAATCTGTCCAACCTTAGAACGACCCTCTGTCTTAACCTTGTTTAGATGTCTTTTTACCTTGCTGGTTGGTGTTTTCAAATCTAAATCGACAAAAAAATTGGTAAATCTAGATATGAAGGGCAGTTCGTTGTAGGACTGTTGGTATTACTGCCACTGAGCTGAGTAGCAGAGTGAGTAATTGGGTAGCCTAATGATGTCGGCTCAATTTGTTGTTTTCTTTTCCAATTTCCAGTTTTCCACTTCCAGTAATTCGCGGCTGTGATGGAGCGGTTTAACCAGTTTTTCGATTGTTTCTTCAAAGACCATAAAAACAAACAAAGTTCCGATGTTATTAACGTAGAAACTAAATATAACAATGTAGATGTCTATGCTTTGTTTAAATTTGTAAAAAAAATGTGTTCATATAAAATATCAAAGACAAAACAATATGAGTACAAAGTTAAAATTTAAAGATAATTATTATTATTGTAGGCAATTCATGTTTAAACCAACGTGGCAATTGGACGCCTTGATACAACCACATAGCTATTAATAGACAGTAGATTATAATCCTGTCGCCGTATAGGACCCCCCAGGGGAACCTAGGAGACGTTAAACCCGGAGAGAGGGAGAGAATTCTCTCCCTCCCTCTATTAGAGAACTAGATTATAATCTAATTAGAGATGGCACACCGGTACCAAGGAGATTTTTTTTTCTTTTATTAATTTTTTTGCTTTTTGGCCCGGGAAAAGAGTGGGGGTGGAGGGAGTGCAGTTTGATAGACTCCATTTTCCGACGCATGTTTATTTTGTTGCTGTACGTCAGCATTATACGGTCTATATTGCGGACGGGCCCTAAAACTAACGTTTGGCAATTTTACGCGCTGCCACACACGAGACACGTCAGGGAGACCTGAACTCTTGTCTTAGCCGGTCACATTTAAACTGACACCGATCCAAGCAGTAAGAACGGAATGGGACAAATAATATATAGACCAATCGTGGGATTTGAACTGCAGTTTTTCAGATTTGGAGACCAAACGCTCTGCCCCTTGAGCCAGTTCACTTTTCATAGGAGACGTCAAATCCGCGCAGAGCTTTGCTTTTTCCAATCAAAGATAGCGGCTTCCAACCCTAGAGATCCGTGTTTCGAGATCCTCTCTGGCGACAGCGTTCTCTCCCTACTAGTTGTGTCGATATTGCGTGACTGGTGAAATATTGACTACCTTAATCTGGGGTCCGCCGCCGTAGTGGATTTTTCTTGAGACCTAGGAAACACAAGGAGAGGTTCGCTTTGTGCTTTGTTCGCCTCGGAGAATAAGGGTATGAAGGAGAGAGAGAAGAGAGAGAGAGAGAGAGAGAGAGAGAGAGAGAGAGAGAGAGAGAGAGAGAGAGAGAGAGCGCTTGAATTTTTTTTCCATCAAGCAAGCGATACAACACATTTTGCTATATACAGTATCATAATAAAGTTTTAGTCGACAGCTCATGTAATAAAAGCGGTATAATACACAAACATTAAGATTCATTGTAAATAATTAGCAAACAAATCGTATTCTAAAATCAATACAATGAAATAAATTAATATTATGTGAATCATAAAAAAGCAGATGACACATAATAAGCACCAGCATAGCCTACATTTCTGTTTTAGGTTAAAATAAACTTTATGATTAAATAATTTGTAAAACAAAAGAGGTAGTATATGTAAATAATCAGATTAAAAAGACAAAGAACTTGTATATTAATGGTACAGTAAAAATGCTACACAGGCCCTAATCATATTAACTACATTAATGAATTAATAGCTGTCTTTCCCTAAAATGACAAGAACTCGATGAAAGTCGTAACTCTACTTTTAAAAGATTGCATTTTTTAAAGATCCTTCACCATAATTTTTAGGTGGACTTTGGGTTTGCATAGAGTGATTTATTCTCTGAACGCAATTGTCTTTCAGGCTGATAGATATAATACAAAAGGTCTTTCAAGTGAGTTGGAAAAAGTGGATCTTTAGTCTTTGATATGTAAGCATTGCTATCTTATAATCTACTCGAAATTTTTATTGGAAGCCAATTACGTTTTTTTTTAAGATGGTGACTTTCCTTTCACCACTAGCTAATAAAAGATCCGATGTTACCCTAAGTAATGCTGTCGTTTACTTTTGTAAGCTGGCTCAAAAGGGGTCTTTGAAAATGTTCTTGGTTAAATGCTCATCTATTTATTTTAACACAACTTTTTCTAAAATCTTTGACAAAAACGGTAAATTCTATACAGGTCTGTAGTTTTTCGTTACATTCCGATCTAAGCTATTTTTCTTCAACATTGGTTTTACAAATGCTTTTCAAAAACACATGGAACGTTACCAAAAGTCAGAGATTTATTTATTATACCAGAAATACTGGGCAACAAAATATCTATGCATTCAAAGAAAAGCTCCACAGACAAAGAATCTAATTGACTAAATATCTTTGGTGATTCAAGGATAGTTTTTTAACTTCATTTTCGCTAACTGTTCTGAATTTAGAAATTAGCTGGTTACAAAAATGTTCTGAAAAATTCGATTCTTCTGTGGATACATCAAGTTTCTTCCCTGATTACATCAATCTTTTCAAGGAAGTAGTTATTAAAAGATTCCGGCATTTTGTTCACATGAATAATATTGGAAGGAAATAATTATTTGAGTACATGTATTTTCTTTTACCAGTACCAGTTACAGATGAAACAATTCTTTACACGATCCATTCCTCTGTATCCTATTTTTAATATACAGACTCTTTTCCGTTTCAAAATCTTAACAAATGTTCTTTTTTGTGCTAAGTATAACTCTCTGTGGACAGTCAAACCGATCTTTCGCCACAATATTTCGGCTGTTCGCTTTCGCCGCTTCCTAGCTTTCACATCGGCAATCGCAGGTATGACATTGGTGAGAAGGCCCTTCACCTTTTAGCAGAAAGGCGTAGGTTAGATGGAAGTGTTCAGTCTACAGGAACCCATACAGAATTTTGAAAAAAAGGTCATCAAATTTTTGGGACATTTTGGTTCAATATTTGAATGCACAATTTCCCACATAGGTATCTAAAGTTTTAATTTTTAGTTATTTTGTATGTTTGTGTGTGTTTTAATATTTTTTTAAAATCAGTCTTGTCAAAATTTTAAACATGGACGTAACAAGAAAGGCGTAGGTTAGATGGAATTGCCTTGAACTCGGATGAAGCTTGTAAACAGCGGAAATGGTCCAAGAACTGGCCATAACAGCGCGTAACCGCCGGACTTGGTTGATGTATACACGAACCTAACTTTCTATAAATAGATGCACAATCATTTGAAAAATTGCTGATACACCGTAAACAGCTCAAATTAAAAATTCAATTTCATTCTCTTTCATTGAAGGCATTCTAATTTCTTATTTAATGTCTTGTCCTGTCGTACTAGTTGTCAACTACGAAAAGGAAAATTACTTAATACAGATTTTGACTCGAGTCTACAAGTGAATACAATTTTTGATAGCTCGTACAAAAGAATTGGACAACTCGGGTAATAAAAAATATGAACTGAAGTTTATATTTGATAAAAAAAAATTACACCAAAACAACCTACACACAATCAATTTCTCATCCATTTTTTCTGTTAATAAATTTGAATGAAAAAATCGCGTGCACCATAACTGGAGTATGCCAGCTAATTTGAGACATCCCCGTCCTCTGACCTACAATAGTATTCAACACAGTGCAGTTTGTTGATTGCTGTACATGTTTAAGGTTCACACCGTGATTTCCAAGTTCCTTGTATGAACTTATTTGCTTTATATATTTCTTGGTGTACCCAGCCTCCAGAGAGGAATTTCCGATAATTTATGTTCCTAGTGTTTGTACCAAAGTCATAATCAAGAAGGAGCTCTTTAAAAATAATAGTGAACCCAGGGAGAGGAGGATGATGCACTCCAACACCTGTTGATTTAAACCTTGGGAGATTACATGTGCGTACAGAGAGAAAGTCATCAATACTTAGATCTTTAATATTGATCCCTATTTCGTTTCATTTTGTATCCTTGTAGTGCAACAGAGATAACAAAAATCGCTAAAGCCTAGCTAGCAGCAGCAAAAACAGCAGCAGCAACAGCAGCAGCAACAGCAGCAGCAACAGCAGCAGCAGCAGCAGCAGTAGTAGTAGTAGTAGTAGTAGTAGTAGTAGTAGTAGTAGTAGTAGCAACAGTATGTAGTAGTAGTAGTAGTAGTAGTAGTAGTAGTAGTAGTAGTAGTAGTAGTAGTAGTAGTAGTAGTAGTAGTAGTAGTAGTAGTAGTAGTAGTAGTAGTAGTAGTAGTAGTAGTAGTAGTAGTAGTAGTAATATATAAATGTATCCAAAAAGGAAACAAAAGCACAACACTTAAGAGTACATCTACTCAGTTGCTAAGGACCTAACAGTAGATTCACGTGCGCAAGAAATAGGAATAATATGATAATAAATAGAAGAATACGCACAACTTAGCAACTGAGGGACACAATAAATCAAACACAACTAGAAATTATAGAGAAAATACATGAAAACGTTTCGCCTTTATTAATGGCTTAGAGTATTGACAAAGCCATTAATAAAGGCGAAACGTTTTCATGTATTTTCTCTATAATTTCTAGTTGTGTTTGATTTATTGTGTCCCTCAGTTGCTAAGTTGTGCGTATTCTTCTATTTATTATCATAGTAGTAGTAGTAGTAGTAGTAGTAGTAGTAGTAGTAGTAGTAGTAGTAGTAGTAGTAGTAGTAGTAGTAGTAGTAGTAGTAGTAGTAGTAGTAGTAGTAGTAGTAGTAGTAGTAGTAGTAGTAGTAGTAGTAGTAGTAGTAGTAGTAGTAGTAGTACTAGTAGTAATAGTAGTAAACGTTGTTGTTGTCGTCGTTGTCTTTTTTATTAACTTTAGGCAGTAGTGATAACAAAAATCACCAACAGTATTAGATGTGGTTTTAATCAAGTAAATAGTAGTATTTCTCCACAGTCAATCGAAACAGCAAACTAACACCTAAAAGACCATGGCCCTAAAATATTAAGTTGAGTTTGCTTTGATATGTTTGTAGGTTTGAATGAACATAAGCGAAACAAAAAAAGATTTAAGAATTTTGACATCTGGTTTCTATATTTATCGAAGTGTACAAGTCAGTTTGTATTATGTTTAAAACAAAATTACGTTGCCGTTAAATGCAAGGTATGCACCGGTCTTTTCTTTTCTTTTTTCTTTTTTTTTATTTGCACATGAAAAAACGATTATATCGAAAATGCGTGAATCATACATTCTTGAAAGAATTCCTAGCTGACAAGATGTAGGCCACCTTGAAAAAACGATTATATCTAATGTGTGAATCATAAATTCTTGAAAGAATTTCTAGCTGACATATAGGCCACCTATCAAGTATTTGCAAGTGTGAAATGAGTCTGATCGAAACTTTTTGAAAGATGATTTGTTGGTTAGTGGTTAGTAATAGTGATAGTTATTGTGTAAAACTGCTTGGATTATCTTTTCTGTTATATTTTGGCTTAGATAGTTTTGAAACGATACAAAGAAACATAGCTGTAGCAAATACATCAATTTAGCATATTTATTAAAAAAAAAAACCAAGCTTATGAGGCGTAAATTTGATAAATAATTTAGAGCAATAATATTTGAAATGCGATTTTATCCATAACTCCTTTGTTTGTTTTTTTCATTATAATAATATGACAAACAAATGGATTTATTTTTATATGCTTTTATTTAGTAAATAACATAAAAAAAATTAAGAAGCAAGAAATACAATAAAATAAAAATTTTGATTGTTTTTTTTTAAACCTATGATAAATTAATAAATAAAAAGAAAAAAAAATGACGAAATCGGTATGTCCGTTTTTAGCTTGGGTCTTATTGAAGTCGTTCATTATGTCTGCTTCAGTTTGCGGGACGATGAACCTTGTACTTGCGGCCTTTCTTAGCCTTGCGCATTTTCTTTGAAGGTCTGTACTTCTTAAGTTGTTGGCTGACGTCATCATCGTCCTCAGTGGCGTCCCACATGTCAGAGAGAGTCTGAAATAAGTTTAAATCGTAAGTTAGTTTGTGATTAAGA
>RQTK01000795.1:56175-102979 GCA_003991915.1 Elysia chlorotica | reverse complement strand
TTATTATTATTATTATTATTATTGTTGTTGTTGTTGTTGTTGTTGTTGTTGTTGTTGTTGTTGTTGTTGTTGTTATTATTATTATTATTATTATTATTATTTTCTACGGCATAAATTATATCTGAAAAATGCTTTTTAAAGAAAATTCTCTTTTACTTAATACAAACATTGTAATTAAATGTAACTACAAGCAGTTCCTCTAAAGATTCACAGGCCCATGGTTTGTTTTTCAACCACCTTTTATTACAAAAAAGCGTACCTGAGAAATGCTGTCAACAGTGCTCATGTCAGGCATGTGAGCGCTGATCTGGTTCATCAAGGGAGTCATGTCAGGGACCTCGTCAAGGCGAGAGATGTCCATTGGCAGTCTGAACTCGGCTTGAAGCTCGCCATTGTCTGGCTGCCACACTGTGATTGGATTCTGGTAAAGACCTTGGAGTTCCTCGGTGTATTCCTTGAGCTCATCCTCCACAATCTCCTTGATCAATTGTAGGACTCTCTGGGCGTGGGCCTGGATGTTCTCCTCGACCTGCCAGAAGTTGTAAGCCCATACTCCCTGGAGGAATAGAGAGGGCAGATGAAGAGGCGTTACTGGGACATTATATGATCTTTGTCGTGGTTATTATTATAATTATAGACTTATGTAAGCATCATCTTTTGTACTACTCTGGGAAACGGTAAGTATCTCTATGTCAAAAAAGTTATAAGAGATGCGTTTTATCAAAACAGGACTCGGAGAAGAAAAAAAAACCAGAAGATAGTTTGTTGTTGTATTGAATGCGTGTTACGTAAATGCTTTATAATGTAAAATATCTCTTTATTTCATATCTTGAAATACATAAAACAGTGAATACTTTGTTCATCATTATCAATATTTTTACCTGTTGATAGACCTCGTTCAAACCGCCCTTCACGTAGCGCAGCCCAGGAGCCTCCAGCATGTGACCAACTCTGGCGTTGATGGCGTTGTGGACTTTGTAGATGGTATTTGTGTATTCCTCGGGAATCTCCAAAGAGGGGATGTATGAACTCAAGTCGACAGAGTTAAGACGGTCAGACATGTACGTCACGTATGTACCATTGTAGACTGAGTCTGAAAACAAGTACATGCACATGTATTACAAATCGTATAAAGTGATATTCGTGGAGAGACTTCGTACCACTTACATTTTTTAATTTAAAACGACAACATGAAATGAGCTAAGTAAAACCATCATAATTTGTAATAGTTAACTTCAAGGCATTTGAAAAGGGATTCCCCATTGCAGACGGTAAAAAGATTTGCTAAGACAATTATGCCATAGATCAAGGTTGCATGGTCTCTTCAGCGAGCCTTACTTGTGGCTTTCTCTCTGAGATCAGCGATTTTGTTATGGTATTCGGTCAGTGCAGCATCTGCCTTAGCCAGGCAGGACTCCAAGGATGAAAGGGCCATGTAAACGTTTCCGTTCAACCAAGACGCAGTTGAGCTGACCAACTCAGTGTAATGTTGCTTGATAGGGAAGGTTGTCATCTCCTGAAGACCTTCGCTGAGGGACTGGATGAGTTGAGTGGATGTCTCTCTGTAATCACGGGTCAGTGATCTAAGCTTCTCTCTGGAGATTGAGAGACATTTTAAACGCATTATTCTCAAATCTGAACAACCGGTTGATAAAAAATACTAAAAGTAAAAAAGTCTGTATTTAAAATGTGAATTTCCTATAAAAACTTTAAAAATAAAGTTAGTCGATGCGCTTTGAGTGATCAGCTGTTATGAGCTTTGATTAAACGAAATTTAAAATCCTTTTTGAGTTACCAAGTG
Source organism: Elysia chlorotica (assembly GCA_003991915.1). Lineage (NCBI taxonomy): Eukaryota > Metazoa > Mollusca > Gastropoda > Plakobranchidae > Elysia > Elysia chlorotica. The sequence continues at coordinate 101,178 of RQTK01000795.1, read as the reverse complement.
TTTCTACAACAATTTGAAGTTCTCAGAATATACTCTACTGAGGACCAACCCTCGAGTAAGTTGAGTAGAAAAGGCGTGCGGCTGCAGTGTGGTTTAAACGATTTTCTCTGCTGTCTTTGAATATAACGGCGGTTCGATGTCGTTGCCTCTAAGTCGAAGGTCCTAATCCCCAAAAAGCGAATTTTTTTCTATTATTTTCACTTTCAGTATCTTGCTAAGATACCTAAAGATTCAAGCTCTACTTAATCCTAGAAGTAAGTCTAGTAGCTCTGCTCACTGGGTGTTCATGTAAGCCTCGGTCACGGACTGTCCCATGTCTTGAACATAGAAAGCGTTGTCCTGGTAAGCTTTCCTCATGTTTCTAGAGAGTATGCTCATCCCACGTGCAACGGACGCCATCTCCTTTTCCAGCTCATCAATCAGGGGCCTCATCTCCTCGCTGAAGGCACTAGTGATGTCATTGTACTTGCCTGCGAGCTAAAAAAAAGAGGCCATAGAAACGATTATGTTGAGAGTGGTAAAACGAGTTGATGGATACCCAGTCTCTTAATTAAGATTGTGGAGCAGCATATAATTTTTAGCGTGAAAGGTTTATTTACACATATATAAATAACATTAAGGTCTAACAAATACTATTGGGAATTATGTGTTTATCTCTTTACAAATTATTTGTGTAGCTAATGCTTATATGAAGCGACTTCCTAGAATTTTAAGTAAGTGATCGTGAAAAGAAAACTGTTTTACCTCTTCCGAGACAGCTACGTTGAGTTCATTCAAAATTTGAGTTGCTCTGACGCCCTCCACCACAGCGCGCTCCTCCAGCGCTTGCCACATGTCGGCCGCCATGCGGGGCTCCCAGTGGACGCGGGTGTGCATCAGGCGGGTGGTGTTGAGGCGCACGGCCAGAACAGCGCCAGTTGTCTCACGGCCGGAGCTCACACGGCTAATCTCTCCGCGGAACTGACGGAGGCTAGGGTAGCCGGCAGACAGCTTGAGACCGTCTGTGGGAGACAGGAAAACTCTACAAGTTAGATAATGTGTAAGTCTCAAATCTGTCTCTGCATGAATTTACTGGACAACAATCATACAAAGTATTTAGAGATTATAATGTAAAAAAATAACCCAGCAGAAACAACAAGACCAGCACCAGCACCAGTACCACCACCAGTACCACCACCACATCACCAGCACCACCACCAACACCGTCACCACCACCACCAACAACAGCAACAACAATACTCCCACACACTTATCCCATCTTGGCTGATTCGTTAGCTTCATTATTTTCAATAATAATGCGCTGAGCTTAAACTTACTGGATCCTTCAACCATGTTGACCTCGATGGCTTTCTTGTCCTCGTCTATCGTGAAGTCAGAGCGGAAAGTTTCAACATCATCAACCTTGCTGAACATGTTCACTTTGTATGGGCTTCTGCTAATCACCCCACCTCCTAACTCTAACTTGTTGATAGGGTTTGTAATCTGAAAATAATAAATCGATTGACTTTGAACATTTATAATACATTTTTATCATAATATATTTATTTTGAATTTTAGATAAAAGTATTGAGGTAATTATTTTTGTTGTGGTCTGAAAGTGATGTTTGGGGGCATATTTTAAAAAGTGTTTCAAAGTCTTGAAATCTAGCCTTGCGTTTCATGAAAAAAAACTTACATGCAAATTTATCTGCCTCTTGAGCTTGTTGATCTCAGCCAAAAGTCCCAGATTTTTGTTCTGCCTGCGGGCTGTCAGGTAGTCTGTGCTAAGGCCTAACGTTGTCTTCTCGTCCGAGCATCCCAAGTGGGAGGTCATCTGAATGTCCACGTTGGTGTACGGGTGGCTCACGCCCACTGCCAGGCTGTAGTTGTAGTGGCTGTAGTAGTCAGAGATGTCTTCCAGCTTAGAGGTCAAGGTCAGAGTTTTCCGGGAATCCTTAGAGTACGAGATATCTGTCTTAGCGTCCAGAAGGATGCGACCGTTTTGAGACATCAGTTCACCGTCGATGTGGATTTCCTAATAAAGAATAAAAAAAGAGATATATTAAGTATTTTCCAGACATATTCTGCTTCAACCAAACATTTTGACATAATTATGTTTTCTTAAAAGTGGATTTATTGTATTATTATATTGTACGTGCCATAAACAAGACTATCAATTATATTAAATATGAACATTATTTCTAAGAAAAAAATGAATTCATTGGCTTTTTCAATTTTATATCTCTATCTACCTCTTTCTCTCTCTCTCTCTCTCTCTCTCTCTCTCTCTCTCTCTCTCTCTCTCCCTCTCCATCCATTCCTCTTTAGATCTTTCTTACCTTTCTGATTGCTGGTAAACTGAGAGTCACATCTCCCTTGATGGTGTCACCACGACGATGGTCCCCTTGAGTCCTATCTGGCTATCGTCACGGTCATTGTCCCAGCTGAAGGAAGCATCTCCGCTCTTGACAACTTGATCGTCGCTAGATGTAGACAAAGAAAAGCAAACTTTGACTTAACTTCTCGAGGGATCCGAGTTAAATATACGGTTCATTTTAAAATTTACTTACAAATACTTTTCTTGATTTACGTATATAGCTAATAACTTTTAAAATGTATATTCTTTTGTAACTTAATAAGCAAACTATATGTGAATAAACACCTTCTAGCCATCTTTATGTTACAATCCCTTTCAGCTAAAATGGATGTACCTGTAGGATCCACTGATTCCAAGAGTCCTGAAAGGCAAGCCAACCTTGAAGTGACCATCCTTGACTCCCTTGTTGCGTCTACGGTTTTCATTAATTTGCATGTCGTAGAAAATTCTACTTTTGTCATCGGAGTCCCAGTAGATCTTTCCAAAGCCGGTAGTGAGAGGATCTGAACTGCTCAGTTTGTGGACAACGCCCATCTTGCGAGATGCGTACTCTAGTCCGACATCGACGTTGTGTTCTGTCTTTTGGCTGTCAGACTGGTCGTTGATCAAAGCTGTGATGCGCACGTTGCTATCAGTCTCATCTCTGTAAAAATTACAAGAAGTTTTAGCTTTGGGCGATATAATAATAATAAATAAACAAAAAGTCATAGTTTTATCAGATTTTTTAAATTTTTTTGCCATTTATTATATATTGGATGACATTTTTGTTCGTTTATGATTGATACAAATGATTTTATCCAGAAACTGTAAGGAATATTGATATTTCTATGTATAGAATACAAATATATGTGATGGAATAGTTTACACTAAGACACATATGTGGCTTTTTATATTCCACTGGCTACTATAATATACATTAAGAGTTCACGGAAATTTCTACCTGGTTGCAAGTAGCAACAACCTAGTCACGATATTTGACCCAACGCCCTCACCTGTTCCAGTTGGCGACAACTTCAGCTTCAGAGATGCCGGCATTGCTGCTGCCTGATACAGTGTACTGCATTGACACGGGCTTCCTGAAGGTCACAGATGCTTGGTGCTTGTCCTTTGAGCTGTACTGTGTGTCAACATCCAGCAGTTTCTCCCCGTTCATAACAATAGCAAGAACTTGACTGCTCTCGCCCTGTTTGCCAGCGTGCTCTGCTGTAATAGCCAAGTTGCGCGCGACGTCGAAAGGTGTGGACAGACTCATCTCTCCAAAGATTGTGTTCTCATACCAGCTTTCTTTTTGGAACATCATGATGTCGGTGACAATCTATAGAGAATACCAAAGTCAACCTTAACTGCTACGAATTGTGCTCATCATTCTAAAACATAAGAAGATTCCACATTTGTTTTAGAAAAGAACAATATTACAAATACTTAGCTTGAATATTCAAGAACAATATTTACAGCAACTTAAAACTCCAAGAGGGCCAGTTGAGACGACTGATATGGCAATAATGTTTTTTTTTATTACCAAAATGTATGTTTGAAAAAGTATTATTATTTTGTTTATTGGAGTATGTATGCACTTTAAGATAAAACGAATAACGAATTACGTTTTCTCACCTGTTTGTCCTTAGTCCATCCTACAGCAGCGTGAGTTTTCATCTCTCCTGTCACGTCAGATGTCTTGATCTCTGCCATCAGATCATCCATACCCACAAAACTGCTTTTTATAGAAGCGGAAACCTCCATGTCAGTGAAGGTGTTGTACTTCAAGTTGGCTGCGGCGTTGATGTTGTCGGTGATTGGAGATGACAAGAAGGCAGTGCAGTGGAAGTCACTGGTGCTTCCCTCGTGCGTGATGACGAGCTCCATGTTGCGGTAGTCGCTGTAAGGAGTGCTGATCTGGGTGGAGGCACGGAACGGCTCAGCGGACAAGTCCAGGCTAGACACAATAGAGAGAGTGTAACCGCTGCCTAGGCTAAGAGAGCTGGACGCAACGTAGTTGTTGTAACTATTGTCATAAGTAGCAGACCCTTGCATAATTTCATAGTCATTGAAAGGTGTCTTTACTACGACAGTGACATCATAGCTGGGCACCATAGATGCTTTCAGTTCCCCGCTGACGGTTTTGCTGTCACCGTATGTCAAGGACATGGATCCATCAATTCGGCTTGAATCAAACTTGTGCTGGTAATCAGCTTTGGTATACTCCATTCCCTGAATGGGTAGGACAATCTCCAATGATCCATCAACGTTTTCAACAGAGTAAAAGTTTAATTTTCCGCTAGCGGAGGCTGCGTTGTTGTAGCCATAGTTCAGGCTGTAACCGGCGCTGTAGGAGGGAGCTGTTACATCGAGGGAACCCTGAGCACGGATTGTTCTGTAACCGTAGAAAGGCGTGTTGATAGTGACAAGGGCATCGTAGCTCGGTGAGTATGTTAGCTTGACACTGCCGTCCATCTTTTCATCTCGGCCGTACTCCAGAGCAGCAGTAGCGCTGACGCTGTTAGAATTGTCCTCATAGTTCAGTTCTCCTTTCGTCTTCCTCGCTCCGTTGAAAGGTGTGCTTAATTCAGCGGTAGCAGCCAGACGGCGCCACATGTACTTATAGAAACTCACTTTGCCACTGATGTCTTTACCATCCATGTAGGTGATCTTGCCCTCACAGTCAAATTTCTGACTGTTTCCAGAGTGGGCAAAATTCATCCCAACTGTTTTGAAACCATCGACGGAGGTTCTCACATCAATTGATCCGGAAACATCATTAGAGGCATCGAGTGCAGCATCAACCGAGAATTGGAATTCATTTCCAATATTTGCCTTGCTGTTGAACTCCAGTTTTGGCCATGAATTATCAAATGAAGCAGCTGCCATCATTTCTTCATAACCTTCCATCGGGGACTTGACGGTGATCGAAAACCCTGGCTTTGGTTTGAATGTGATGACAGTTTCCGTACTGGTGACTTTGCCATTGCCGTACACAAGATGTGTTTCTGTTGTAGAATCGAATTCAGTGTTTTTTCTGTTCCATTCATACTTTGTGTACTCGAGACCTGAGAAAGGAGTTTTCAGCTCAGCAAATGCATATGGGCGTCTCTGCTCGAATACAGCTTTTCCGGATATTTCCTTGCCATCCATGTATATGACGCGGCCCTCAGATTTAAAGTTTCTCACATTTCCAGTGTGCTCAAAGCTAAGCCCAATATCTGAGAATCCCTCGACAGGGGTGTTCAATGTAAGACTTCCACTGATATCGTTAGATGCGTCCAGGGAACCCCTCAAAGTGATCAAACGGCCATTGCCTGCATTTACGTTGCTGAGAATAGAAACTTGCGGCCAGACTGGTTCAATGGTAGCTGAGGCCATCATGTTTTCATAATTTGTGAAAGGAGTTTTGAGAGACACGCTAAAGTCAAGATTTGGGGATGTTGATGCCGACATGTCGTAGGTAAATTTTTTGGATACACCATATTCAAAAGCAGCATAGCATTTGAAAGTATCCCTTCTTCCTTCATGCCTGTACTCAAACTTAGTGAACTCTGCATTCTTTATCGGAGTGCTAAGCTCTACATTTGCCTCAATCAATCTATATCTGTTTTGGTAAAAAGTGATTTTGCCTGAATACATTTCTCCATCAACAAGGTTAATTTGACCTTCTGAGTTGAACCTTGAAGGGCTTCCGTTGTGCTTGACGTATACACCAATATTTTTGTAACCTTTAACTGGGGTGTTGATGACCAAAGATCCAACGATTTCATCTTTCATTTTCATTTCGCCTGTAACTGTTGATTCACGATCGTTGAATTTACCTGTCATTTTTACTTTGAAGTCATCAACATCTCCATCTTTTGTGAAACTAATAGCACCTTCGTTTGAGCCGACAGTTTCAATGTTGTACATGATGCTTGCATCTGCGTTTATTGTCGGACCCATTTGGTTGAATTTGACATCCCCTGCAACGGTGTTCTTATCGCCGATGTTAGCTCGTGCCTTTGTGTTAAAGCTAGCTAGGTCGCCGCTGTGATCCAGAGTGAATGATACTTCTGGGAGCTCGCTGATCTTGCCGTTAAATGCAGAGTGCAGTTCGTCACTGGTTAGACTGTTTGTGAGTTTTACATTGGCCATTTCGAAGTTGTTTCTCAAAATGCTTCCATCAACCACAAGATTATCAAGGTTTCCATACTTGCTAAAAACAGCTTCACCGTTGCCAAAGTCATTGATGCGCGTCGAAAGGCTAAACTTAGCGTTCATGTCTCCGCTGTAGCGGTCATAAGCACCGGTTGCTTCCATCTTGGTGAACTCAAAACCCTCGAATGGAGTACTGAATTCAGAGACCACTCTTCCTTCAGTATTAAATTCAACCTTTCCGCTGATGACTTTGTTGTCCATAAACTCTACTCTTGCTGAGCTAAGGAAGTCAGATGCATCTCCACTATGAGAAATGCTCATTCCTACATCATTAAAGCCACTGAAAGGTGTTTTGATTTCAACGTTTCCATCAATGCCTCTCTGACTGTTCCAGGAGCCACTCATTTCAATAGCATCATTGTTGTACTTTCCAGTTCCACTGACTGACATGTCATCAATTGGTCCTCTTTTTAAAACTTCACCAAAGACACTATCGCGCCCTAGACTGGCAGACGCCTTGGTATTGAAATCATTGAGATCACCCATATGGTCGAAACTGAAAGCAACTGCGGGATATTCAGATGCTTCAGCTTGGATGTTGCTGTGAACTTCTTGGCCAGTCATAGTATGAGCTAATTTGAAACTGCCCACCTCTCTACCGTTTCTTTTGGCGATTGTGGTGATATCGAGGTTATCGAAGCTACCTGTCTTCATGTAGATAAGGTTTCCAGATCCAAATCTAGCGGCAGGGGTTGTCAAAGAGACATCTCCATTCAGCACATTTTTGTAATAGTCGTAGTTATGATTCAAGGTAAGACTTGCAGATGGGAATTTGTCGAATGGTGTAGCTATTTCTGAGTCTAGACGAATGAAATTGAGACCACGCGTAGCCAAAGCGATCTTTCCATTGATGTTTTTGTTGTCCATGTACGTCACATCTAAGCTGCTCCTAAAGTCATTAAGATTGCCATCGTGGGAGAGAGTAAGACCAGTGGTCTTGAAACTATTGAAGGGAGTGTTCATTTTCACGTGCCCTTCCATACTTCCTCGGTTTTTCCAAGAGCCAGAGATATTGATTTCGTCATCATTCAAGCCAGCTGATCCACTGAAGGACATATCACTCACTTGCCCGTTCTTGTTAAAGTGAAGACGAGCTGTCTGCCTGCGTCCACCAAGTTTATACTTGATCATACCGTGGCCGGAGACATCGGGCTGGTTGCAGTCGAACGAAACAACAGTGTCTACGTCGAATTGACGCCCATAGTTAGCTGACATTTCATTGGTAAATTTGTGGGCTTTACCGCTATGTTCAAAAGATACTTTGATGTTTTCTGTGTACGGGGTACTCAGTTTGAAGTTCGACTTTAAGCCATCTTTCGTGAACCTGTGGTTGTAGTCAGCATCGATCTTTTCGTTGTTCACAGTAAGCGTCAACTCTCCTCTAAAGTTCTTTGCTCTTCCTTTCTTTTTAAGGTTCAGTTCGACATTTTCCATTCCTGGAATGGGACTTGCCAAGGTGAATGTTCCTGCTGTAGAGTGGCCAGCCTTAAAGTTTGCATCAGCAATAACACTTTTTTGTGCCACGTTGATCTCGCCATGGGTAGAGAAGTCCTTCATATCTCCCTGGTGTCTTAACGCGACTTTGCTCTCTTCATAGCCGGCGAAGGGAGTTTTCAACAGCATGCTTCCCTCGATGTTAGAAGACCAATCAGCATTGAGATCACCCTCGATTTTCTTGTCAGGCTGGTATCTCAGTTCGCCGTGAGAGGCAACGCTCGATGGAGAGTGGTTGTGTTGGATCACGAGACCAAGATTGTCATACTCAGGATATGGAGAGTTAACATTAGCTTCGAAGGAGATGGGAAGATCAAAAGAATAAGTTGCGTCAGCGCTGTAGACCTGTCTTGGGTGAAGCCTGGCCTCAATACGGGATTTGCGAAGTCTTCCTTGGTTATTGCTTGAAGCAGCGAGTTCGAAATAAGGATAATCTGGATATGGTGTGTCAAGTCTCAGGTTAGCGGTCATGTCGTTGTCATAGTGCAACTTGGCCGAGCCTTGGAGTTTCCCAACTAGTGGAACCATCTCAAAGTCAGCGCTGCTGTCGAAGTCTGTTGCCCTGCCATCAAATCGGAGACCAGTTTCCAGAGACCTAACGTATTCGAATGGAGTTGAGAGCCGAAGGCGGGCCATTTTGCTCAGACCCTTAAAGGCATGTCTTGTCTCTAGATCAATACTGTTTCTTGCACCAAATTCAAAGTTTGCGTGAGAGATCATCTCAGCCCCTTCTTTCTTGTTGGAAGCTCTCATGTTGATGTTTCTGTATCCAGGGAAAGGTGTTGCAGCTTTGAATTCCACATCAGCGTTGACCCATTTGTCAGCATTAATTGATGTTTCTGCTGTGATCTTCTTCTGAGGATGCCATTTGAGTTCTCCTGATGCGGTTATAGGGTATGTATCGTACTTTGTGTTAAGGTTTCCGCTGATTTCATCTACGAAAATGGGAGTGATTGTGAAGTCAAAATTAACATTGTTGTTATTGTTCACAAACTTAACCTCTGAGACAGCTTTTGTTGAGCCATCCTTTACCAATTCAGCTTTGCTCTTGACAAGACCGTTTCCATGCTTGTGGTTAATAGAGACGAAAATATCACCAATTGGTTTCCAAGGGCTGTTGATTTTCAGTTCTCCATGAATGTTCCTCGTTGTGGACACGTCGTGCGATCCAGTTAGGACGACATCCACATTGTTGTTGTCCCATTTGCTCGATACTTTTGACTTGATCATACTGTCATCATTTTTGTGCAACCAAGTAGTGGACACCTTAGATGTAGGCATAGTGATCAAAAGATCGCCATTGGTATTTATCTGCCATCCATTTTTACTGTGATCCATATTTAGGTTGTAGCCGTAAGATTTGCCGTTATGCATAGCGACAGCACTGCTAGCAATCTTGCCATAGTCACACCTGTGCGAAATCGTGCCTGAAACATCTTCGGCGTTCTTAATTGTGCTTGTGAGTGAGACGCTTCCCTTCAAATTGTTTATGTTGCCATCTCCTTCGATGACGAGCTTAGCGTTTTCCGTGTTCAGGTTTCCTTTAACGATTGTTGAGAGAGCGTTTTCCCAGGTATGGGCAATTTCAGCAGAAGCAGATCTTATCGTTTTAAATGGCGATTTAGCCTCAATAGATGCCACGAAATGGCTCATCGAGATCGGCTTCTTCAAGTTAAAGCTTGACATTACTTGTTTTTCTTTTCCGCCCCAACTGAATTTCCCGGTGATGTCATGTTGGGAAGAGTCGCTTCCGTATTGGAAAGTGCTGGCTAATCTTTCAAAGTTTGTGAAAGGAGAGGTGAAAGACATATCGCCTCCTACACTGACATATTTCTCGGACTTCTTGCTAAAAACTGAGCCTCCAAAGGTGATCTTCTTGCTATCGTCCTTTTCTGCATCCCATGATGTCTCAATGTTTCCTTCCAGTTTGTTCTTTGCTTTCTCACCATCCATTTTGACAATGACTTTTCTATCAGGGTTGAATGCCTCAAATATTAAAGTGCCGCCAGGAAGTTTAGATTCCTTCATTTTGGTACTGAGCCCATAGGTATCTTTACCGTACTTGACTTCACCAGACATCTGCATGTTGTTAGACTGCAGGTTAGCCGATCCAGAGAGTACTGTTTTTTTCAAGCCTTGCAGATCCAAAACAGTGGAGAAGATGTGATTGTTTGAGCTCGATTTTTTGTAGACAGTATCAATGGAATGCTTCACGCCGTTAGTTCCCTTGAGGTTTATCTCATGCGTGACCTTGGACGTCTTCCGGTCTAGTTTTGAACTCAACACGTACTCGCTGCCCGGCCAAGCCACGCTTGCGCGTCCGTTGACATTTGTTGCTTTGCCATTTTTGTCCTTCAGGAGCAAAGATGCGCTGACAGCCTTGTTCTTGGCATAGGTGAGCTTCACATCAGAGTCAATCATTTTAGGTGTATGGCTATGCTTTCCAGCCAAGAAAAGGTTAATGTTCTGAGGGGAAACAGATATTGAATTTACGTTAGCTATGTTAATTACTTTATAAATCATTTTCTAAAGGCAATGGGCAGTTATTAACATTTCATACAGTCTGTTAAAAACACAATTATGTATTCTTTAACGCTTAAGGTATCAATCACTGCATGACATTGTGATTCTGTTTCCAAACATGAACATGAGACTTACATGGGCAGGAGCTTGAGCTTTCATCTTGTAAATGAGCACTGCGTTTTTGTAGTTGGGGATCTTCCTATTAAGCGCAGTATTCAGATACAGCCTCTTAGTGGTATCCTTGGGGTTAGCACCATATTTAACTTCTAGTTCTGCTTCAGTGTGTTTTTTCTTGTGGTCAAATCCAAAGTTGAGGCCAACATTGTATTCTGGGTTCTTCTTGACATTCAGGTTGCTAAAATATATAAAGAGAGAACCAAGTTCATAATGATATTCATTCATAATATTGGTAGTTATGGACAATGCATTTTTCCCCAAAAGATCATGTTAGACGAAAGCTTTTTAAATCTTTTCTAAATGCTCGAGTGATGCACCTTTCTGCTTAATTAAAAAGAGTATTTAAAATACTTAACAAAAGTTTGATATACTAATGGCTGTGGAACATTATAACCAATCCGTCATTATGGAGGATTCGTGAGGAAATTTTTACCTCTTTAGGATGTATTTCGTGTAGGCTTTGGTGCTCCTATCGTTAAATTTCCCACTGAGAACGAGTTTGTTCTTGGCCACCTTTGGGATGGTGTAGTCTAGAGAAGCTTTTGCAGATACCAAGCCGGAGGTTTTGATGAACATGTTGCTGTCCAAACGGCTGGTGATAACTGTTGATTTGACATTGGCGTCCACATCGAAGCGCACACCTCGTTTTTTGTCGTTCTTCAGGATGTCCACTGATATGGGATATAGTGTTTAACAAAAGCATAAGAAGAATGATTTAAATTATCTCAAGGGACATTACTGTATCCCTATGGATCTGGTATATGATTCACCGCGCCACATCCACACCAACACCAACCTTTAAAATACTGGTTAGCTGAACCTCTAAATAATTATGTGTTGTTTACTTCGTGAAATCGTTTCAATACCGATCATAAACACAAACAAGTATAAAAGACCTTTTAAAAACATATTAAAACTCACATTTGAATGAGGCGGGTTTCCTTGTGATCCTGTCAATGTCCAAGACTCCAGCCAGCTTGAGTGATTTGTCTTCCTTGTAGTCAGCCGTGGCCTTCATAGATACGATTTCTTTTTTTGGGTATTTACTTTCAGTATGTTGCTTGTGGTCATGCTTGTTGCCTTCTTTCCCACCAGGGAGAAACGGTTGCTTGCTTCAATACTGTACTGGCTCTTCCCTCCGTCGTTGCTCACGCTGGCCTTAACACTGCACTCTTTCTTTGTATTGGAGGCGGATACTGTCAACAAATTAAAAGCACCGTTGTAATTTTGTATGACAAAGAATACAAATTTAATGCAAGAATACGCTGCATGTAAACGTCGGTTATTGAGTTTTAATACAAACTTGGCTTACTAAGTCCATTTAAACTCTCGTATAATTCTTTCATCATAGCCTACAAGACATATAGCAAGATTCTCCACCTATTGTCTCCAATCCTTGTTTGTATGGAGTTGAAACTCACCTTTAAGGTTGTAGGGGAGCTCCTGCAGGCCTGTCACAGAGAGATCCATGTCAAGTGACTTTATTCCATTCTCCATGGAAACGAAACCGTTCATCTGAATAGTGTCCATGCCAGGCTGTCTTATCTCAACCATAGGAGACCACTGGACTATACCCTTGGACTTGCTGATCTTCACCTCAGATGTCCACCCATAGACATCTGATTCATCAACAGTTATGCTTCCGGACAGGCTTTTCATATCATTCTTGTCAATCACGGCACCTGGTAGGTAAAAATTATACAAGACAGGATAAAGCTTTATAACGTTTTAACATATTCACCCCTTTATGAATCAATAAAAACTAACAATAAAATACTTTAAAGTGGTTTGTCAAAATGATTTCCAATACAATGTCAAGAAAAACGCAAAGAAATTGTATAGTGTATTTTTTTTTAGCAAACATCTTTTTTAACTTAGTGAAGTCAGGGATCGATTTTAACTACTACAAGTCGCAACAAATATAAGTACAAAACGATATTTTGTCAAAGGGTATCTCAGTTTCTTTACCTGCCAGAGCGGCTTTCTTCCATGGAGTGACCACCTGGGCGTCTATGGACTGACGAGGGTAGTTCATCGTCATATCAATCAGAATGACACGGTTCACTTTGGAGCCAGGAGTGTTGAATGAGATTTGAGCTACGCTCATTTTTTTGTTCTGAAATGAATGTAGCGAAAATGATTCCTCTGTCGCTAATTTAGTTTTTCCTTCATCTAAAACTACTTACATAGAGATAAATCAATGAATATTTTATTACGTGGAAACTAAAGATCTCATGAAGTAACAGAGAACAAGGTACATGCACGAAATGTTTGAAGCAATATGGGTTGAACCCTGAGTGGAAATCTCCACTATTCACAGCATCATAACCATTACAAGTTGTAGAACAAAAGGGTATTTTTAGTTCACGTTAAGAATAAAAAGAGTCAGTTACCTCGACCCGCTTTGCCAAAAGTTTGTATCCTGTGTGGGTGTCTGTCTTGTGCAGAACCAGACTGGCGCTGCTGGGGCCTGTCAAGGGGAAGTAAGGCCCCTCACTCTTCAGCTACATATTCAACGTTTGACAGATAAGCAATAATGAATAGTCACATTGAAAAAGAAAAAGAAGGGCTCTCATTAAGGTAAAAATCAAAAAGATAGGTCTTGAGCCCTGCCTTAAATTGCTGCAATGAAGATGCTTTCTCAGGGGCAGTGGTAATGCATTCCAAATCACAGGGGCATGATGTACAAAAGCACCCTCACAACACTTCTTCTTTGCTTTTGATGGCACTGTTAACAATGATTTTTCATTAGATCTGAGAGGGCGACTTGGGAAGTTAGTTCACGTTAAGAATAAAAAGAGTCAGTTACCTCGACCCGCTTTGCCAAAAGTTTGTATCCTGTGTGGGTGTCTGTCTTGTGCAGAACCAGACTGGCGCTGCTGGGGCCTGTCAAGGGGAAGTAAGGCCCCTCACTCTTCAGAGAGGCGTTGGGGAAGCTGATCTGACCACACAGACGTGCACCGGTGATCTCGGCTGTCTTATCGCACGAGCACAGCTCAAACTCCTTCCTGTTTTCAGTGATCATCTTCTGCTCCTGCTCTACGTTGTTGTGCAGAATGAAAAACTTGGATCTGAAACAAAGATGGTAAATGCTTTTATGTGTTCAGTCCCTACTTTTTTTCTCAGACAAACTATTTTCGATAAACTTTTTTTACGCTGCCCATTTTACGGGTAAATTTGGCATAGCTTTGTCTGAAAATTGATAATTATGAAATATTTGTCGCGATATGCATGATTTAATTTACCTGGCATCGAAAATTTCCATTTTGTCCTTAGGCGTATCGAGCTCGATGCTCAACTGCTGGCCGCGCTCCAGCTGGACTCGGCCCTTCACGGATGTGCTGGTGTGCATCGTGTTACGCATGCGCAGGCCTGTTCTCGTCACAAAAGCATTAACAGACATGGCACCGGTGACTTCCATAGCCGCACTGTATGAAACAAAATTTAGACAGTTGAATATACACTAGCAAATGCAAATTGTGATAGCAGTCTGAAAGCAATCCTTAATACCAGGGCAGCTTCTCATAATCAATTGAATCAATAAATGTATACATGAGAAATATACCCAAAACATTAAACGTTTCAAATTATTGTCTGTTTCTGATATACAGCAATTTGTTGTTTTATTGTTTACCATATAAATTCATCGGCAAAAATGGTGATGTAAACTTGTGCTTTCTCGCGTACCTTGGTCTTATCTCTCCATCAATGTCCAATGATCTGGGGGAGGAACGGACCTTACGGAAGTCAGCTTTCCCGCTTAGGAGCACATCTACAACAACGGATCCATTGACATCAACGTGAATGGGCAGGCCTGCAGCGGTTGGGATTATCATGCTGAAACAAAATATGCATCAACGTAAAATGTCAACACCAGTATAAGGTTATAGTCTATGGTAAAGGTTTTATATTATTATTTAGATCGTGACAATGCATACGATTCTATGCAAAAATGTAGTTTTGTTTGGTACTACTTTTATTTGGAAATGAATGAAAGTCTCCATGAACTTAAGATTAAAACTGTCTTGACAGCAACGTTTGCCGTTTTAAGCCCAGGATTTTTGGTACCATCATTTTTATAGGTGTTTATAATCAATTGCCTGCTAATTCTCATTATTGTATGCGTGTGTGTGTATGCGTGGTTTGGGTTAAATACGATTTCTAATACATGTATATCAATTTTTCGTGTTGTTGAGGACCCATAATTACTTTATTTATTTCAATTAGACGGTCATATTTATATCTTATCATATTAAAATGTTAAAAGATGTGATAGACTAATGAGGCTGATAAATCCCTACCTAGCATCTATGAATTGTCCTCCGTGAGTGAAAGTCGCTTCCTGTTTATTGGAGAGGCTGATGATCATGTCGAGCCACTTGTTGGAAAGTTTCTCCAGAGGGGAGCTAACTTGCTTGCTGTGTATGAAGAGCATCTCGTTGCCAAAGAATCGGCCATAAACAGAGCCATGAACATTGTCGTAGGAAATAGGCTGAGGAAAGTAAACACAAACATTAGTCATGCTGACTTCTACAGAGCATTAAAACATCAAATTCACATCACTTATACGTCCTGCTGGTAGCAACCTAAGCTTATCATAATGTTGAGATATTTTTTGCTCGCTTTTTCAACATTGACACTGTAGAATTACCTTGACTTTCTTTGCCTCCTCTTCACCCAAGTATGGTCCAAACAAATTCTTGATAAGGTGCTCAAGACCCTCAACACGGCCTCCGAAGTCAACCAAGTTGATAGACTGGCCAAAGAGTTCTACAGTGAGGTTAGCAGAGGCTGAACGGGGCACCTGTTTGTCGTTGGACCACACCAGGTTGCCCTCAGCCACGAAGCCGGTGTTGATCTTGTTGATGAGAGCAGATGCCTCCAGATTGGTGGATGCCTTCAGTGGGCTTGACTCGTACTTGTTAGGGATCACTAGACTGGAGGTGGATGGAAAGAAACGATTGCAACCACCAGAGAGAAAACTCAATAAGCCCAATAAAACCCCTTGAAACTAATTTTAATATCATGTAAAGCCCTTTCGGTTTTAGAAAAATTCAAATGAGACTCATCAATAGGCACGTTAACGATTCTCTGACATACTTTGTACTGTTGAGTAGCCTAAAAAGCGAACAAAATGTGAAAAAAAAATCAAGATGTGTACTCACTTGTCCATGGCGCGGACCACCATCTGCTTGTGTGGGTCCGACGTCTGCTTCAGGTTGGTCAGGTGACTGTAGACGTAAGCTCCAACCTGCTCGTCCAGCTCTCCGCCCAGACTGGCGGCCATCTTGCCCAGAGTTGCGTCACTGGGGCAGCGCATCAGGGCCTGGTAGGCAGCGATTCTCAGCTCAGAGTCCAGGTCTGCGTTTTCGTAGGTGTTCCACAGATCGGTGCTCTGGAAGAGAAACAAAATAATCCTAGTAGAATCAACGTATTCGTAAAAAAGAGGAAACCTTATCAGTGTATTGCTTGGCTAAAAGAAGTCAAATAATAGTTAAAGACTAGGAAACAAAGTCATTGAGATAGAATCATCGTACCTCGTTGTATAAGCATCAGTAAGAATATTTTAACACCCATAATATGTAATACCTATCTTTTTTGTGATACAGTGATGTAAAATTATCACTTAACTACACTACTCACCTCGGCATCACAAGGCATGCGTCTGAAGGCGTTTGCCGCGGCCACACGGATCTCCAGAGGGTTTCTGAGTTGGTCAAACACTGAGTGATTACTCTCACAGCCCGACTGGCATGGCCGGCGTTACCGATGGCTCGCAGAGTCAGAAGAATCTGTGGTGGAGATGATGGACATTGAATGGAAATATCTTTTTAGAACTAAAAAAAACTCATCGTGCTTTTCATTAATTTTTTCCTGAATAAATCTTTTAAATCTTTTATTTACAATATCAGTTTTAAAGCTGAAGAATGAAAAGTGGCAGTTTTCTGATACTTTATTTTTTTTTATCAATATTTGAAATCAATATCTTACATCTAGAAAACTACAGTATTACACAGTATTGTAATGTATCTGTAACCATGCAATGTACACAGAATAACAATAACTGTAGATTAACCTGGTGAAAGTCCTTGCCGGAGGCGTCACACCCAGATCCCACGTTCCTCTCCAAGGACGCCATGATGCCTTGCCGGAGGCGTCACACCCAGATCCCACGTTCCTCTCCAAGGACGCCATGATGCTGAGCACAGCATAGCTCTGGTCACACGCACTGGATTTGAAGCAGAAGTTGTTGACCATAACGGAGACAGGCAGCATGGCATCCTCACGGAATTTGTCACTGTCTAGCAGAGTCTGGATGGATTAAATGTTCTTGGAGGTTACTCATTGTCAAATCAGTAGCAAAGTGAACATGAGAAGAAGAAGTGGCGCAAGATGATGAGGGCAGTAGTTCTACTCATGGTTTACACTTGGTGATGAAAGGGTATTAATAATCTGAAAGAAAACATTTCAAAAGCTGTTTTTAATTTAATCGTACAGATTTTCTCTAGCATAAGAAATAATCTTCCCGTTTACCATAATGACAAAAATATGATTTTTTAATTCAATATTTAACCAATGTTAAAGAAGTAAACGCATTGTTGTATTATGGTTTATGATATAACCGTGTTAAGAATTGATCATCGTGAATGACCTTAGCATCAAGGAGCATTTCAGATGTGGGTGCGTTAATGAGAGCAAGGGAAGCAATCCAGGCTGTGGCGTGCAGGCCCTCAACATCTTCGTTAGTGATGAGTGAGGTCATCAAGCTGACAGAGGCGCTGGAGCTTGCCATGGGCAGGGCGTCCAGGAACATTTTGCTGGAAATAGAGAGATTTCAGATACAGCTATCAAAAGTGCGTGTATCAAACACGTGTATGACAAAATTGTTCTATTAATAGCCGCCATCAATGAGACTGAAATTTACTCGATTAGGTTTATTTTTAGTTGAATTTGATATTCTACTGCAACTTAAACTTTTTCAAGTAATTATTTCCGATGTAAGATAAAATAATATGAAAGGGAAAACCCCACCAGAAAAGAATAATATAAAACAGATGATCTTACTAAGCCTTGTTGTTGCTTGGGCAGAGAGACTTGGTCTTGAGTTGGCCGAATATCTCCTCCATGGTCTGCTTGTCCAGAGCCTTGAGGGCGTAGACGAGCTCGGAGAAAAGACGCGGAGTCTCGGGCCTCACATCATAGGATGTGCTCTCGCAGATTTCCTTCAACTTTTGTTCTACTTGTTGGCGGATCTGCTCGGCACTAGGTCTGGAGGCAGAGTGGTCGAAAAGTAGACTGTCTCGGCTGGAGATTGAGTCTGGAACAAGAGAGAATAAAAGGTAAAACAATTATATTCGATGGGTGCATTGCACGAAATAGGGTAATTAAAACATTTTTAAAGTTGAAGCAGGTTGTTTGTTCAGTGAAATATTCCGTATCATATATTATTTTGTTAGATTTTATCATGGTCGTTTAATAGAGTGGCTGCAACTTCTAACTAATCAAATTTTTTTTAAATGCCACAAAGTTTTATGACAACTCGCCTTGTCTGGAAGAGACTCCGCTGCTGTAAGTTTTGTAGGTCAAGGTCTGTTTGACGGAAGTAGCTCCACCGCTCTGGTCGTGGGAGAAAGGCCTCCAGACGTGAGTTTCGGTACAAGTGGTCGACTGCAGAACGCCGCCTTTCTGGATCACCTGGTCACACTCGTGGCTTGTCTTCATCAGGGGGATGGACTGCAACTCCTGCAATGGCCGTTGATTATGAAATATGAAGTGCGTATGGATTACTACTTTGTCTCTGAGTTTAGTACATATAGGGAAAACTTTATGAATCGAAAAAAAACAACAACTGAACTTTAGTGTTTTCGTCTTTACAACACACCCTTATCCGCTGCAGGTGTTTATGAAAAACAAAACTTTAAAATAATATTACTGGAAAATTAGGTAGAATATTGTCTTGTTTCAGTTTTAAATAAATAATGACTAAAGAAACTTTTCTCCCGCGTGGTCTCTTCACTTCATAACATAAAGATGGTCACAGTAAATTACCGAGGGCACGTTGTAGGGTACCATCTGCAGAATGGTCTTGTAGTCGTGGCGGTCGGTGCAGGAGAGAACGTCCTTGGATTTCTTCACGGAGCTGCTGTAGTAGCCGCTGCTCACAGTCTCGTAGTGTGTCTCGCATGTGCCCATCACGTCAGTCTGTTGAGAGTAAAGAACGTAATAATGATCATTACAGGGTTATGGTAAACAACAGTATTGTGATGTATTTCCATAGATTGAATGAAGCAAATTGCGCATGTTTTATACTTAATTGCACGTGTTCCCAAATAAAGTTAAATATAAGCAAGTTAATGAAGAGATTTAACGGTCATAATATTGGTTTTTCTTTATCTGCAAAACGCTTTTTTATTTTAAGTTACCTAAAGATTAAAGCTAAGTCTCACCTCAGTGACATTCTGGGGCGTGCTCAGATCGTCCATGCTGTTTTGGAAGGCAGACAGGATTCCCTTCTTGATGTTGAGAGCCCAGGCTTCTTCCCGATTCCCTGCGCAGACATGGTCTACAACTCCATCTTGGTAGGAGAATCTGAGGACAGAACCCTCCAAGCCTCTGCGGAATTGCTCCTCTCTAAAAAAAAAAAAAAAAATACTATTATTGATGATGAACGTAGTGGTCTATCCTTAAAAATATTTTTGTTGAGGAAACAAACCATGTTTTGTATAAAACTCTAGTAATCGTTAGTACCTTATTACCTTAAAATTAAAAATTAAATCCAATAATTGTCAACGCGTCTAGTACGATATCCCTAACATATTGCGCGAAACAGGATATTTAGTAATAGTTAGGACTAATGGTCAACCCGTGAGCACAAATTAGGATGTTTATTCTATTAGATATATTGGCCTACCCGTCAGCATAAATTAGGAAGCTTAGTCTACTAGATCTAGTGGCCTACCCGTCAGCACAAATTAGGATGCTTAGTCTATTAGATCTAGTGGCCTACCCGTCAGCACAAATTAGGATGTTTAGTTCTACCCGTCAGCACAAATTAGGATGTTTAGTCTATTAGATCTAGTGACCTACCCGTCAGCACAAATTAGGATGTTTAGCCTATTAGATCTATTGGCATACCCGTCAGCACAAATTAGGATGTTTAGCCTATTAGATCTATTGGCATACCCGTCAGCACAAATTAGGATGTTTAGTCTACTAGATCTAGTGGCCTACCCGTCAGCACAAATTAGGATGTTTAGTCTACTAGATCTATTGGCCTACCCGTCAGCACAAATTAGGATGTTTAGTCTACTAGATCTATTGGCCTACCCGTCAGCACAAATTAGGATGTTTAGTCTACTAGATCTATTGGCCTACCCGTCAGCACAAATTAGGATGTTTAGTCTACTAGATCTATTGGCCTACCCGTCAGCACAAATTAGGATGTTTAGTCTACTAGATCTATTGGCCTACCCGTCAGCACAAATTAGGATGTTTAGTCTACTAGATCTATTGGCCTACCCGTCAGCACAAATTAGGATGTTTAGTCTACTAGATCTAGTGGCCTACCCGTCAGCAGCCTTGAGACCGCCCATGGCGTCCGAGTGGAAGAGGCGAGTGTCTCTAAGACTGAGCGCCATCTCGCATGGGCCGAGAACCTCCAGCTCTGCTTTGGTGGTCAGGGTCAGTTTGGCCGAGTCCTCCGATGCACCGGACATGCTGGTGCTGTAGTCCACTCTGTAGTCGTATACGTAGGTTGTTCCTTTGTTGTAGTTCATCTTGGTTGACGCCTTACATTTTGTAGCGCATTCATTTGTTTCTTTCACTGTAATTGGGCCTGGAATAAAAAAAAGCTCATAAAATTAACTGAAATTATTGCTTTTAGTTTGTTAGTTTGTATACTTTATATGTTTTGATATCACAATACTGTCCTTCATCCAAAAAGATTAGGCCCTATGATAAAATTTCATATTGGCTATGGTAAAAACAAAACTTTTAACGTACTTCTCTCTCATTTATTGAAAAAAAAACTCATCTTTTTATTTTCATACTAACAAAAATTAATATCTTCCAATTGGGAGAAAATTAAAGTAGGGCTATTTTTTTAAATAATTGAATGATTTAATAACACCAGATGATCCTCTGGTCATTGATTGTTTTTGTTATTTTTTGCTTTTGTTTATCTACGAATGAATTTTTAAGACTGCAAAGTGTTGCACTTACCTGCAATCGCCGCAGAGGCGAGCGCCAAGAGCACCAGGAATCTGGGCTCCATCGTGTGGTGTGTCTCGTGGTAGAACTGTCTTGGTCTGGCGACGGCTCGTCTTTTATAGCTCCTCTCTGGGGCAAAGTCTGACGCTCTGAAGCGATAACACAATCAGAATCCAAGGGTCCAGGTCTCACAAAGGTCAACTGGTCAACCTCTTCTGTGGCTTGCACATCTAACCTAGATATCACGGCCTCACGATTGCTTGTCTTTAAGGTTCGGAGATAAATTTAGGGTCATATTAAACTAGGTACTATTTTTAGTTCATTACTCATTACACAGATACTCACGGGAATATTACCGACAGTGCTTTTGAACGATTTAAATTTCAATATGAAAAAAATCCAGCCTTTCATTTGTTATAACACAAGTAGTTGATACTCTCGACTTGTATCAGTGTTTCACTTGGATTACTGATCAGTTTATCTCTGCGTTATCCTAATGCTTCAGGTTATCGCATCGTACTTGCCAATAGAGGTCATATGTTTAAAAGAAATCAGGAAAGGCTAATGCAAAACAAAAGAGTCGATGGGAAAAAAGAAAGATATGTAGACATATTGAGATGGGGAGGGTAAGAGAGAAAAAGAAAGAGAGAGAAAGAACCAGATAGGGATAAGGAGAGATAGACAGACAGAGAAGAGGAAGAGAGAGAGAGAGAGAGAGAGAGAGAGAGATAGAGAGAAAACCAGAGACAGAGAGGGAGATGAATAACTCACGTTATTCTGTCGTATGAGCATACAACATTTCCGTAACTTTTTCTTTGACATAAAATGGAGATCGGTTACCTGGTCGTCTTATTCTTGAGAGTCATTTTTACCTAACCGTCTTTCATTATTTTATTCTTTTCCTAATTAAACTCTAAATACCGCAAAAATGAGGGAAGTACCCAAAAAGGTGCAAGTTCGTTGACAATTACATTAAATATTGACTTCGGTCGATCTACACAATTAATTTTAGATGTGCTATTTGTTCTTGGCTAGAACAAAGTCAATTTCATGTCAGCGAAGGTGATAATGATACACATAACATGTAAAAGCGACATGCTGACGCGCTGATAAACCACTAATTACACCATCCCCAAGAAAAGGCTCCAATGCGGATACACACAGTCTATGTTATCTCTAGTCTCCCTGAATATGGTATAACTAGAAGCTACCATTTCATCAATTTGTATTTTTCGAATAACTATTAAATTACTAATAAGGTGGAGATCTTCAAATAAAGCAGAATTTCAAGTCTGAATTATCAAATTTAATTACTCCTTGTCTAATAGTTTTCTTGAATTACATGCATTGTGGGCACCAGATATTCCAGTTTTTAGGATTCCGGAATTTGATTGACAGTTCAGAGGTATTGGGCTCGATCAAAGTGTGAGCAATATGGGGGTAGCTGCTATAGTTATACTCTGTGTTATACTGACTCGACGCATAACCTTAGTCTACGTTATTATTAACTTTTTATATTCTGAATTTTTTTTTGTATTTTCAGCAAATCTAAAGTCTTTCCCACGGTTGTGATGTTCTTCTCTTGTTTGGGTTTATTTGCGCTCCGTCCACCGTTCTCTTGACCAAAGCCAATCCTCAACTAAATCAGATATAGCTTAGCCTTTTTATCCTTAATGTGAACTAAAATCATTTTGATTTTCTACTTAGAACGTTTCGTCATTGTTTTTCATTGAACAACTTGCTCAAAGTAAATTTCTTTGTCCAGTTTGCTTATTGTTTACATATTATTGATGTTCGAGTTAGAGGTATTTTTTCTTTTATTGACGTAGTCGACATTTTTTCTATGCAGTCCATTTATTCGAAGGCACTTAAACTTAAAGAAACGTGAGCTTTTCAGTTTTCAAATCTGAATATTTCAATCAAAGTCACTATTCAAAATTGTTCTCCTTCAAACAAAAACTCTGAGGAAATATTTTTAAAATCTTTTGGAATAAAACAACAAATCTCTCCCTCAAGGCCAACTTTATGAAAATTAATAAGCTGATTGATACTCAAAGGGTTCTCAATTATCTGGATACACTTTAATTCTGGTGATCGTCCTTCTTAAAGACATATTTTTTACTGTTGCACTTTCTGAATGTTTTGCTTAGTATTCAGAATTTTTAGGTAACAATTTTTCGATTTTTACACGAAAAGACTTGAAAATACAATTTGTCGCATCAAATGCGATGTAATAGATAATTGAAAAAGTTTTCCATTGTAGACATTTGAAATGTTTAAGTGATCTCTGTTCTCATTACCTACGTGAATCTTAATGAATTCAGTATATTTAATTAGGTTGTGAGCCAGTTATTTTAAGACGAAGAAATACTTTTCAAATACCAGGAATATTAAAAAAAAAAAAGAAAAGAAAGAAAGAAAGAAGAAGCTATAAAGAGAATAAAATACGAGAATTGGTGTGAATGTGTGTGTGTGTGTGTGCTTTTTTAATTTCGATCCTGTAACTGCCACCTTATCAGTTGTATATGTACAAAAATATGTGTATTTTTATGAACTACGGGCAAACAGTTTTATAAGATGTCGATATGTCGTGGTGCACGCTGTACAGGTTAAAAATTATGAAGGAATCTCTTTCAAAGGTCCAAATAATGGTGTTACAATGATTAATTTCTCAACTCCTCTTTTGTTCAAGGGTAAATTGTATATTGTATCATAAAATTAATTATGTTAGTAAGTGGACTTTTATTCCTCAGAGGAGTCAATTCTGAGGTTGTATGATAGTATTTTAGAGTGGTGGAGCTGGTTAGATGGGTGTTGTCTTTGTCTTGATAATTATCAGTTTTTAATTATTGCTGATAGACTAGAGAGAGATGTAGACTAGATCTATCACTTGATTAAATTGAAGGCTTTAGTTTAGGTCTGAAAGCTAGAGATTTATGGACTCTTAACAGCTGGATGTTTGAAGTACTAATGTAGACTCAAGGTCCAGCCATGTTTTCATGGTTGAAGCGGATTGAGATAAATCACACACTTAATATGGGTGGATTTTGTGTATGTTTATATAAAATGTTTACCACTCAGATAGGACAGTGTCTATTCTTTAAAAATGAAACAGGTTGGAAACTAGCGTACAATTTAACACATGAACGAATTAGACTATAGTATAGGATCATGACTGTTGCGGCATCTTTTACGATGAAATGAAATTATTATAATCCTCATTAACCTTTTTCTCAGTGTTCTTAACTGTATCTAAATCTATGCTCTAATCAGATAAAGAAAGGCTATAAAATGATGTTTTTTAAATAATTGATCCAGGTATAGATTTCTAGTTGAGCCCTAAATTATTATATTACCTTTTTCCCCATTTTATGCCATGTAGAGTTGTCTCCATATTTAAAGGTCTTAAGTCTTACATATTTTTCCACGAAGCGAAGCTCATTATTTTTTTGACTCTTCGACTAATTGTGGATGATGATACAGCTATGGATGGCTGTTCTGAAGCTGTTGTTAGGGTAGGAATATTTTTTAAAAAATTATTCTGTATTCTGAAACTTCACAAATATTCATACATTTTGGACATGTCACTATTGGCTGATTGTTGGGTGTGCCTGCCCAAGTAATCACCGATATGTTCCGATTAGTAAATATTTTTTTAATAAGTTTACATACATGTCTTGCATTCTTAGAGTTTTAATTACCTTTGAAAGCATGACATGCAATTGAGCAATCTTATTTTTCTTTTTTAATCATATATGTAGTTTATTTTCCTTCTTCCCTTTCGTTTCTTTCCCCTAGTGTTGTTTCTTCTTCCTGCCCCATTTCAAATAATGCTAACGCAGCGCTCCGAGTGCCAGAACACTGGAACAGTTCAAGGAAATGACAACATCTTATTCTGACAACAAGCCATCTCCCAGGACCAGAGTTTATTTCCCCAGAAAAGAATTGGATACAATTTTTTCCTTTGGTGAGAGCTTAACTCAAAAAGTTCTTTTTACAAAGATGTTGTTGTTTTTGCCAAATTACATGTTCAGAAAACATGGTGAAATCGTTATACAAATTAATGCCAAAAAAACCTGCATGTCAAATTGTTACCGGATGCCTTAGTTTTGCATGGCACATCACATACCAATACATTGACAATAGCACAGGAAAGCTGGAAAAATGATGATAATTGTATGCTAAAACTGTCTGTATACAGAGTAAAAACCTTAGGTAATTCGAAGAAAATACTGCACAAAATTCACAGTCACGAAAACGCAGCCTGTTAGGCGCGAGCATTAAACAAAGTAGTAGAAGTAGTCCCAATATTAATACTCATAGTCGAAGTGGCAGCAGTAGCAACTTAGCAACAGGAGCAGCAGTAATAGTAGTTGTAGTAATAGTAGTAGTGGTAGTAGTAGTAGTAGTAGTAGTAGTAGTAGTAGTAGTAGTAGTAGTAGTAGTAGTAGTAGTAGTAGTAGTAGTAGTAGTAGTAGTAGTAGTAGTAGTAGTAGTAGTAGTAGTAGTAGTAGTAGTAGTAGTAGTAGTAGTAGTAGTAGTAGTAGTCCCGAATTTTGATTGAAGATCCAACTAAGATAAATGTCTGCATGCAAAAAATGCGCTAAGGGTTCAAGGAAGGCTAAGTTGTAAGCAGGTGTGAAGAGTTTATAATATTTTTTTTAATTGGTCATATCAAAGTCCTAAATCATCAAGCAGCGGATTGTACTCTAGAAGTCTTCGTATTCAGTTGATTTGTATTTTTGGAAAATTAATATTTACTAATGCGTTAAGTCATATGTTTAAAAGAAATCAGGAAGGTTGGTTGGTTGGGTTGGTTTAACGTCCAACAGCAGCACTATATAGGCTATATTGTGGAAACCGATGTTTTACCCCTGGATCACCGCCCCCCCCCCCCCCCCATGTAGACATATTGAGATGGGGAGGGTGAGAAAAGAAAAAGAAAGAGAGAGAAAGAACCAGATAGGAATAAGGAAAGACAGATAAACAGAGAGGTAGAGAGAAAGACAGAGAAAAGAAATAGAGAGAAAACCAAAGACAGAGCGGGAGATTAATAACTCAGGTTATTCTGTCGTATGAGCATACAACATTTCCATAACTTTTTCTTCGAGATAAAATGGAGACCGGTTACCTGTCGTCTCATTCACAAGTCATTTTTACCAAGCCGTCTTGAATTATCTTTTTTCCCCTAATTAAACTCTGAATACCGCAGCACGAGGAAAGTACCTAAAAATGCGCAAGTTCGTTGACAATATTATTATATTAAATATTGACCTCGGTCGATCTACCCAATTAATTTTAGATATGCTATTTGTTCTTGGCCAGGACAAAGCCAATTTCTTGTCAGTCAAGCTGATAATGATATACCTAACATGTTGTATAAGGCTAAAAGCGACATGCTGACGCGCTGATAAACCACTAATTACACCATCCCCAAGAAAAGGCTCCAATGCGGATACGCACAGTCGATGTTATCTCTAGTTTTTCTGAACATGGTAAACTAGAAGCTTCCCTTTCATTCATATCATTCATATTTTTCGAATAACTATTAAAGTACGAATAAGGTGGAGATTTTCAAATTAAGAATTATCGGGTTAATTACTTCTTGTCTAACAATTTTCTTGAATTACATGCATTACGGGCACCAGATATTCCAGTTGTTAGGATTGCGGAATTGTATTGACAGTTCAGAGGTCTTGGGCGCGATCAATGGGTGAGCAATATGGGGGTAGCTGCTATAATTATACTGTTGTACTGACTCGACGCATAACCTCTGTCTACATTGTTATTATGATTTGTATATTCTGAAATATCTTCTTTGCATTTTCAGCAAATCAAAAATCTTTCCCACGGTCGTGATGTTCTTCTCTTGTTTGGGTTTTTTTTTTTTGCGCCCCGTCCACCGTTCTCTTGACAAAGCCAATCCTCAAAAATTAATATAGCTTAGCCTTTTATCCTTAATGTGAACTAAAATTATTTGATTTTCTACTTAGAAAGTTTCGTCATTGTTTTTCATCGAAATACTTGCTCAAAGTAAATTTCTTTGACCAGTTTGCTTATTGTTTACACATTATTGATGTTCGAGTTAGATGTCTTTTTTTTTTACTGGCGTGGTCGAGATTTTTTCTATGCAGTCCATCTATTCGAAGGCACTTCAACTTAAAGAAATGTGAGCTTTTCAGTTTTCAAATTTGAATATCTCAATGAAAGTCTTTATTCACAATTGTCCTTAAATTTCCTTTAAACGAAAACGCTGGCTAATATTTAAAAAATCTTTTGGAATAAAATAACAAATCTCTCCCTCAAGGCCAACTTTATCAAAATTAACAAGCTGATTGATACTGAAAGGATTATCTATTATTTGGGTACACTTTAATTCTGGTGATCGTCTTTCTAAAAGACATATTTGTGGCTGTTGCATTTTCAGAATGTTTGCTTAGTAATAAGTATATTTAAGAATATTTAGGTTACAATTTTTCGATTTTTACATGAAAAGACTTGAAAATACAATTTGTCGCATCAAATGCGATGTAATAGACAATTGAAAAAGTTTTCCATTATAGACATTTGAAATGTTTAAGCGATCTCTGTATATTCTCATGACCTACATGAATCTTAATGAATGCAGTAGATTTAATTGGGTTGTGAGCCAGTTTTTTTAAGACGAAGAAGTACATTTTCAAATAGAAGAATGTAAAAAAAAAATGAAAAAATGGAGAAGCAATAAAGAGAGCAAACGGCGAGAATTTGTGTTTGTGTGTGTGTGTGTGTTTGTGTGTGTGTGCTTTTTTAATGGCGATCCTGTAACCGCCACCGTATCAGTTGTATATGTGCGAAAATATGTGTATTTTTAAGAACTACGGGCAAACAGTTTTATAAGATGTCGATATTTCGTGGTGCAGGACAGCGGGCACAAGTTACAAATTATAAAGGAATCTCTTTTAAATGTCAAAATAGTAGTGTTGTAAGGATTAATTTCTCAAGTCCTCTCTTATTCACGGGTAAATTGTATATTGTACAGTTGTATCATAAAATTAATTATGTTAGTAAGTGGACTTTTATTCCTCAGAGGAGTCAATACTGAGGTTGTACGATAGTATATTGAGTGACGGAGCTGGTTAGATGGGTGTTGTCTTTGTCTTGAAAATGATCAGTTTTTAATTATTGCAGCACTGATCAGATAAACTTGCACCTGAAACAATAGCGGTCAGGCAAGTAATACAGGGTACATGTACCTGGTGATAACGACAACATGAAGACATGGCACACTGCCTAATGTACAGATAAGCTGTTCATCTTTAGACTGTGTTGGCGTGGCGCAGTGGTTAGCAAGTCTGATAAGTAATGCGGTGGTTGCGGATTCGATACAAATCGTGACTTATGTGCCACTCAGAATTTGTCAAATTGATACAATGTGTTCGGTGAATGGTATTTTCAGATTTTTCAGCTGAGGACTCTGACCTCTCTGTTTATTTTCTCCCTTAAGTTTTAACCAGGCCATACATTTTACATCAAATGGATGGGATTTATTAAAATAGTAGTTTTCCTATCTCTAAATATAAATGATATTAACTTGTACCATTTTTGTGTTTTTATTTATTTTACTAGAAATTCCGGAACTTTAACCTGGAGCTGAAACCTTAATATTGACCTATCACCTTGAACTTATACTAGAACAATTAAACACAAGGGGTATCAGGGTAAGAAAGTATGCCTGACAAAGGTCTGGACTTTAAGCCGATGATACTAATTGTCCTGTGGTGGTTATAAGACATTATCTCAACATTCTCAGGGACTCCTAAGTGATCATGTCTTGCACCATACAATTTCTAGATAAGTTCATTGCTGATGGCATAAACACAGTGTTTACTTCTAATTCAGTTTGATTGGACGCGCAGCATTTGTGTGATTTTATATCAAAGGTCAGGTTTCGTTTTGTAATTTTTTGTCTTGAGTGGAACATGAGACTAATTGCTTTGTCAACTGTAGGCTTTCGGTATAAGAATGGCATTCACGCAATAGGAGCTGAAAACCCAGTTGCATAAAGATCGTTTTTCGTTCGTTTGTTGTTATTGTTGTTGTTGTTGTTGTTGTTGTTATTGTTGTTGTTGTTTTTTGTACATGAACGTTGCACTAACTTCTATTTGATTGAATTTAAAATAAATAAATAAACAAAATGGTGACATTTTTGGACGGAAAATGTGGGACGCCCATCATGCTACCTATAAATGTTGGGATTTACCATAATAATTACAGGTGTCTATATTGTAATGAATTGTGAGGAAAAATATTCCCTCACGCCATGCCGGTGTTAAGGTGGGAAGGGGCGTAGTCTTTCTCTCCCTGTGTATTTTTTTTTCATTTTTTTTTGGAGGGGGGGTGGGGGAGGCGTTGGCTTCATTTATTTATATCCTGGTAGAGAGATGCAAGGTTCATGGTTACTGTTCGCTTGTCTTTTCAATTATTTGAGTGAATGAGGGCTAGACAAACTAGAACTCCTGCAAGAGGAGTTCCTTTAGTGCTAATATAATAGGATATTTTCATCTTCGATTGCTCGCTGTCATTTGTATGGATTCAAAGATACATCCATCCCCTACTCGTTTAAAGGACCTTGTCAACGTTGGTGGTAGTTTAAATGTGTGTCACGGATTTTTAGTGATGAAGTGTCATTATTTCCAACATTCAACTATCAGAACATTCAACTAACATTCAACTATTTTCTGATGCACTCTTGAAGTCTTTTTAAAAGAAATTTCACTAATTTGCGCTATTCCCGTACATTCCTGTGTACCAATATTTTATCTACGATCATGCATAGGAATGTTTTTATATAAACAATTCAATAAGAAGATTAAATCAACGAAAAATTATATCCCAATGAGGATTTGTGAAATAAGGACAACTGTCATTTATTTGTTTGTTTTCTAACCAATAGTCAACTCTGTCTCACATACGAACTGTTTTAACATTTTGAGGACCTATGTCTATGGGTGTACCACTTATGGTATGTTATTCCCTTTTTGAGAGTTACATGTTGTGCTTGCCAATTATTTGAAGGCTATCTTTCAACGAGACACGTTCTACAGGAATGTCTTGCATACTCACGACATTCTCTCAGATGAAAGGTATAGGCTTACTGGGGACAAATTAGTAGGGTTTGTTTCAAGCAAATGTAGCACCGCTGCCTGTCATTGTGGTGGCCTGCATCACACAGGACTGGGTTACATCATAAAGACGATGAGGAATTAGTAAAGAAAAACACTGTAAAAAGTAATGATGTACAGTGAGTTGACAACACTGCGATTGTTGTAAACCAGAACCTACTATCACAACATTTTAACGGAGTAACAGGTACTTCATTTTTTTGTCTCGTAGATGTATGTGGACTGACTTTGCCCATGTATGGGAACTGACTTTGCCCATGTATGGGGACTGACTTTGCCAATATCTTTCAAAGAAGAAAAACGCAAGCTGATAGAGATATAACACAGTTTCACACAACACAAAATCTACTCAATGAATTATGATGATACTTTATTGCCTTGTGAAGCAAAAAAGACAAAACTTTAGTTGAACTAACATCATGCATCAAAAGTACACAGCAAGAGCTCTCAGACACCATCTATTGGCT
The DNA here is from genome assembly GCA_003991915.1 of Elysia chlorotica. NCBI lineage: Eukaryota > Metazoa > Mollusca > Gastropoda > Plakobranchidae > Elysia > Elysia chlorotica. Next base: position 70,609 of record RQTK01000795.1, on the reverse strand, counting down.
GGTTGAAGGAAGTCTGATGTGTCCGATACTCACAGTCACACACACATGTAGATGGTATATCTTGCAATTGCATACTGTATTAAGCTACACAAATAAAGATCACTACTATGACGAGGTAATACACTGAATATGAGATACACACACCGAGACAAGATCTCCTTTGCTACCTTTTTACTTATAAGGGTGAACAGTGATAAGGAAACATAATACATCTTCAACCACACTGTGAAGAACATTACTATATGAGATCACAAAGATAATTATCCTCAACATATTTTCTAAAAACTAAGAATTCTTGTCGTAACTCACAGGTTAAAAGAATATTATTGCTCTATTTGAAAGAACACATAATAATACTTTCAATAACACAGAGGAGCAAAATGTGATTCGGGGGCTGAAAAAATAATGAACACAATGAAGTTGATTTTTTTTAAAACAAAGTTCATCCCTAAAGAGCCTAAAAAAATATTGTTTGTACGAAGTTTTCCCGTATTCATATGCTAGGTTCAACAATTTGAATCTAAAAACATTTCAATGGTGTGGTAATATGTCATCATTGATAACAAAAATTAAGATTTTCAAGAACAAAATAATACAAATTTCTTTTCAGTATTGCTTTTAATTTCTTCTAACTCAGTGAAAAGCTTTTCTTTCGACAAATAACTTAGCTCAACTTGCATTGAATTGATAATATAAAACGGATACCTTAAGCAAACAAATAAAAAATTGTCTTTAAAGAAAATTTAAATGAACGTAAATATATCAATTTTCGTTGCATTTTGTATATCTTATTCTCAGCAGTTACATTTAAATTATCTTATAATTTTGTATTTAAAACCCTAATCCCTTTTTTGTGTAATTATCCTATTTAACATTTATTTTAAAGCTTTTTTGAAATTATGTACCTTAGTTTGGTTGGGCCAGTGTTTTGTAAATCAACATCTTTTTCATGTAAAACAAAATTACCCTAATATTTGCAATTATGATAAAAATAACTTATGTTTAATATGTTTAATTTTCATATCACATACTGATGTGACTCAGCGTAAAGGAAAGAGCCAAAGTTTTTGTAAAACAACATTTTTATAGTTCAAGATATACAGTGAATTTCACCATTCAAGCTTTCATTAACACTTGCATCTTTTTAATATCTATAAAGGTTAGCTATACAGAAATGATAAAAAGAGCACATTTAATGCAAATAATAATTTAAAAATCCCTCACAGGAATCCATAAGAAGTTAAGGTATTCACAATTGGAAGTGAGCTATCCAGATGCATAATATTTGATATCTTTTCTTGGATTGATAAATTTCTCTCAGAACTTGTTTGAAACAAATGCATCCATGATTTTTTTTACTCAAATGACATTAAAAAAACACAATAAAAAAACAAACATTCACTGACTGAATCAATTGCTTCTCACTCTTTCAAACAAGTAACATATCTAAAATATTCATGGGAAGTATTTATATTTTTCTTTCATTAAGACAGGAATCACATATAGGGCTATAATATTTTCTTAAAATAACAAAAACAATGTACATTTCACACTTGACAGTACAGCTCATAAAGTTTTCAATATAAAATGAGCTAACACATGTGTGATTAACCATTAAAGTACAAATTTGTCACATTATACTTGAATCACAGACTATTAATAAACAATATAGCTCCAAATCAGAGCCACCAGACACAAAGAAAATTGTAAAAGTATAATTGTTTGTACTAGAGTCTGAACAAACAAATTGGAATCATTTTCAAGGTAAAAGGTGAATATATGACTGGTTTTAGTAATCCTATTGTAAGATAACTGTATGGCGGATGTTTAGACAATTACTATCTTCAATCATAGTTAAGATGAATGCACGCTTAATGTGCCTTAAAATGTCATGCATACTTAGAAACTTACATGTTCAAATCATGTAGGTGATGTATGTACTACGATGAGTCATTTATAAAACAAACGGTTAAAAATGTATCTGTGTTCCAGACTAGCATTTTGTGTCAATGATGCGGTGAGGGATGAAATTATTGTGTTGAACCAGAAGAAATATATCTTGTATGTCTGAACCTTATTCAAACTTACATAAAAGTTTCTGTAACACAACTTTCAAAAGGAATTATTAACGGAAGATTTTGCTAAAAAAGTTAATATGCAGTAATAAATAAGGAGACAATGCTGTTTGGAAGCAATGCCCTCTTAGGGATAATGTAAACCAAACATTATGAGTGAATGACATGCGTTCAGTGGATAAGAAAGAACTATCAAAAAGTTCCATGAATGGTTGAATCCCACCTACTCCTCAGTGATTGGATACCCACTCTCCCATAGCTTAAAGATAGCATAACAAAAGCTGTACACCTTTGATTCTCAGTTCGTAGGCAGACCTTGCATATAAGGAAAGAAGATAACATCCAGTCTCTAGACAAATAGGCGCCGTAAGTCTGCGCAAAAAGCGATGATGGAAGGAAGCTTTCTTTGGTCTTCAACAACCAAGCTTGCTCCTAGGCAACCGTTTCTTCTCTACCCCTACTCCCGTCACTCTCCCGCAAATAAACAGATTTGCAAACAAATCAAGACTGACTTATACAATGGTAGAAATAGCTAAGACTGTGGAGAAATTAAAAGAGGTTTTTAAATTTAAGATGGATAAAATAGGAAGAAAAAAACAAAAATATCCAAACATCTTTCTTAAAACGGATTCTTAGATGGATTTTAAAGGCAAGAACGTGTTCTAAGACTGGAAAAAAAAATTATATTTCACATAGCTTCTACTGCCGAGTGACTACTAAGGCAGCAAGTTTTTCGAACAAGACCTTTGTATAACCAGCTGGCAAAGAAAAAGGGGAAAATTATTTGTCATGTTGACAATGTTCAGTGACCACAAATAAAACTGCACAGAAGAAAAAAAAGATTGACTATGTTTTATCCATATCGGCAACTGCTTGGTAGTTAAAATCCTAATATTAATAATTGCTGTAAATCTATACTTCCTTTATACATAAGGCACTTTACTTGCACACAAAAACAACGCTTGAGATTTAGTTTGAAAATATACACCTTAGGTTTTCAGCAATCATTCAGATAGCAAGTAAATGATGATGGTACTGTACATTATATTACATACTTAAGATATGTACACATACAATAAAAAATAGGTAAAAATAAAATGAAACTGAAAAATAGGAAATTAAAATAAAAATGCTGTAGATGGAAACATGGTTGTGAATTTAAAAAGTCATCCTTATTTACTCATATTATGTGATGAGAAAAGAAGAAAAAAGAAACAGAATGCTTATTCCAAAAATGAAACACAACTCAAACCATAAGTCAATGTTTCAATGACTATAAACAAAGCACATGTATAAGGTTTTCAATACTCTTTGAAGTATTTATGTGGTGTTAAAGTTTGAGTCTTTAATCAATACTAATTTTGTTTATGACATATTCAAGAATCTTATCAAGTTAAAAAAAAGCATGATTTGTATCATTTTTTAACACGATTTGGCCCTTTAAGAAACAAAAAAAACATACATGCTTATATTAATCAAGTCTATCATTTCATGAAATTGAAAAAAAAATGGTCTTGCAAGAAATTTTTTGATTGTGTTATTTTATATGCAGTATGAATCTAATACAGATTTAATTTAAAATTAAAGAAATTAAAATTTGATTAGCACATCTGCTAAAACTGAAGATTTTTTTTCTAGCTGATAGGCTTATATGCTTTATTTCAGTAATAAATTCTTATATGCTTCATTTCAGTAATAAAGGAAAAGGTAGCATTCAAATAACTTAACCATTAATTATGCACAGCGCCTGCCATCGCCCTTTAAGCCCATGTGCCATATGGCCTGCTATCGCCCGCTATATATTACAACTAAAAAACTTTGTGGACCAATGTTTAGGGACCCGATACTATAGCTAAAGAGTGCTATTTAAAAACTAGAATGAATGAATTATCTTTCACTTTTTACCGAAAAGAAATTGGCCTAGAAATAGTCTTAGGTTTTATAGATTTAGGTGAAAGGAACATAAAACAATGGAGTGACCAGCTGACACTTATTGTGAATTTTGTAAACAGTTAATATACTTATAAAAACCATCACTGAAAAGCTTATGTTTTTTTCTTTAATCAGGAATTTTTTTCAAAACAATATTAAAAAAAATGTATATGATTTTTGTTTACAACTGCCTATGAAGGAAATGCTATTTATTTCCCTTACATTAGCACATAGGAGGTGTGTTTTGTTATTAACTTTGCTTGTGGGCTGGAAATGCCATTAACGTTAAGATAAATTTTGTGAGCTAGTTAAAAACCCTATCATAATTTCAATCAATACCTAAAAATATGGGGGTCTTAAAAATTTTGGCAAAAAAAGCTCCACAACATCAGCATATTTATAGTAAGTAAAGAAGCCTACAAAAAACTACATATATTTTACATTTAAATCATCAGACACTGAAAAGCAATTTTCATAGGAATGAAAACACTCAGATAAAACAGAAAATACTCAGGGCTTTTGAAGAAAGTACATTTCTGTTACAATTGCTGCTTTTGTTTACTTTTCTTACTACTGACAAGTGAATATGCATTACTTTTCACTCTTTTTTTTTCATACATGAAAGATAAATTTACAGATTTCGAAATCATTTAATTTATAAATATAGCTGTGGCTTAATAGGTTTGCAAACAAGCAGAGAAAAAACTCTGCCGCCTCACATTATCATTTTTCAGTAGAGCTTGAATACAACAAATAATAGATTTTTCCACACAATCAGAAAAGACCCTTATGCATATTCTTTTTTAACAATTCAGTGATGAAAAATGTGGTTGAAATAACTTAATACTTAGTATAAACAAGAATTTCGAAACAAGTCTATGTACAAATGTCAAAATTTATGAACTACAGTGAGATCAGTGTATCCCAACATTTTGAAAACACAATAATTGTGATATATGCTCCAACTGCTCAGGTGTTTTTTTGATAGGAAAAACTGATTTATATGAATACCACACATTCATATGCATGATGAGTTGGTGAAAATCTAATTGCAAAGTTCAGAAAGACATGAAATAAAGGGAATTGGGATTACCTCTTTGGATATGGAAAGGCTTCTATATCAAAGGGTAATTTTTTCTTGCAAAACACACAGTGTCATGTGCATAAGGACCAAACATATTTGAATATTAGATATAAAGCAATGTTGAGCAGCATCAATAATAATAGTACTGAGAAAACAAAATCGCAATGTTGGGTACCAAATATCACAGTGTTCTCATTTCATTCTAGCACACACCATTTCTATGAACCAGCTTGAGATAAGCAAAACAGTGACCCAGTGAGAGCAGAAGTGGGGTGAATTGAAAAGATCTTTGAAACAAGATGGCGAAAGATGCCCATCTATCCACACCAATTTTTTTTTTAATGGCTTTTTTTCCCCTTTAACTATTTATGTTTAGAAATTCAAAATGATGCATATCTTGACAATCAATTATATAGTAAAAAAAAAAAGAGCACAAATTACAAAATCAGATGCAAAAAAGAAACTTAAAATAATGAATGATTCTGTGCTGTAAATTAGTAGTTCATCAAACCTGAACTTTAAAAATTTTGTGCGATGAATTTTCTTAAATTCCTTTTATCCTCCCTCCTCTTCGTAAATTTCATACACATTTACCTCCACATTTCTAATTTTTTTCTTTTCCTTTGACATATTTGTAGTTCTTAACTGAAATAAATTTGTTTTACCTTTTGTATATTTTCAGTAGCCTAAAGGATAACCTTCATTACTGACCCTCGTAACCAATTTCAATATAACTTTTACTGACATGCATCTCTTTAACAAAAAAAATTTATTACTAAAATCACATATTTAGATAATTTTTACCAAAATCGTTGACTCCTTCATTTAATTATGTACTTCTGCCTGGGGTCTAAATCTTTAGAGCAGTTGTTGATACTCTTCTCTTAAGTAAATTCACATCCCAAGTTTCTATTATCGAAAGAATATAATTTTCTACCTCAAAACCTGAGTTTGACATGTATATCTTTTTTTTTACGTGTCCACTCCCTCATTGTAGACACCTCTAATTCTCTGACATCTCCCAAATTTAGTAATGGTAATGGTAGTCCAAGGGCCTGCGAGAATTAATCTCTGACAGTTCCCTTGGTCTTGGTGGGGGTGCAGGAGAAAATCTCATTGGAAATTCCTTTGCTTTGTGCCTTGAGACAGGCTGCTGTGGGTAGGAAGGGGGAGGTGTTGGAGTCAGAGGGGCGTACAGGTAGCTGTCCTGCTGCCGGTAGTCTCTAGAAACAGTGCGCGCTGGTGCTAGTCAGGACTTGCGGCCCTGGAGCGCGGCCAGACTGCTGGATGAAATGGTGCCATAGGCTTGGGAGTAGCTCCCAAACACTGCTTTTGGTGCTCCTGAGCTGGGTGCATTTGTGGCATTACTGAACTGCTTGCGACCATACACAGGTTTTGCTCTTGGATTAGTGGCTGAGGTTGGTCTTTGTCCAGGTACCTTGAAGACATTATTGAGGTAAGATTAGCACTCGCATATAGATAAAAAAGAATTACTCTTCTTTAACAAAAAACTAAACTAAAACTTAGATAAAAATACTAAGTTAAAAAATTTTCAATAATCATAACTGCAAGCCATTTCATTTAACTATAAGAACCACGAGGAATTAGGAAAGAAGGAATATCTAAAATCCTTCACAAAACTAGAGAGGTTGCCAAGTTTATCTATCTCCGTAGTGTTGAAGGCAAACATAGGACAAAGGATGACATCAAATGCCAAATCATAAATGCCATCAACATATTAAAGCCCATCTGGAGGTCTACAGCACAATAGGTCTGAAAGAAAATTCGGATCTTCAATACCAATGTGAAGTCGGTCTACTCTATGGCTCAGAAACATGGCCCGTGACCAAGACGAGGACCCAAAAATTACAAACATTTACTGATAGATACCCTAGAAACATCAACGTTAGGTGGTCTGAAGATGACTCCAACAAAGAACTATACAATAGAGTTTTTGCTGTGAAATTTGAGAATTTTAACATCAGCAATTTTCTCAATCAATCTTGAAATGGAAAGACCATTATTTACATGATTAAGGAAATTGACTTTCACAAATATATACAAACAAGTTTCCTTTACTGGATAATCTTAACTTCCAAATCATATAATAAAAAGCTTGTTTAGCAATAATAACAAAAAAGTTGTCTTTCAGGAAAAGGTGTAGATAAACTCTTTGTTTCACCACCATTTACCAGCACAGTTTTGAGTATTCATTAAATCCTTAAAATATCGACTAAAGTTACCTTAAGAACTAGTCATTAGTGTTTATAACAATTTCAGAAAATTGAAATCAGACAGCTGCAAAAAAAACTAAGCTATAAGTTATAGGTAAACTACATCTTCTTTTTTTCAAATTTACATATGTGAGACAACCAGGATGAATTAAGCACAAGTCGTAAATCTGACTTTTAGAGATATTGATAGTGTGTTAAAAAGAATGAAATGAACTTTGAGAGGCTGGAAGAATTAAAACTCTATCATTTCTAGAACAGACATATCAACCTTAATTTGAAAATAAAAAATGTAAAAATATAGTATTTTTTCATTGCTCTAGCTCAAATCTGATATTTCCAACTTGTCTTGTTCACCCTGGTTGCCTCATATATGTGAACATTTTTATGAGCTCAAGATACATGTAACTAAATTTATAAGGAAACAAAAAGGCAAGAATGGAGATTTCTTTCTTTTTGTTCTATTTTCTTCATGCTTGGTCTGACAAGGATCATTTTAGGTAATCGATGGTGTAAAATTTTAAAAGTCAAGAAAAGCACTAAGAGAAAAACAACATTTTTAAAAGCTAAAAATCTGTCATCATGCAACCATTTCCCTCTTCACTCTGTTAGTGTGCTGAAGTATAAATTTTACATATTGTGAATTTTCTGTACTACTAGTGGAAGGAAAAAAAAACATGTTTCCAATATTCAAACAAATCTTATGAAAAAAAGTGTAATTGTTCATATTTATAAGTTTTTTCTCTGGTAATTAAGGATCCTTCAAATGAATGCAAGTGGGCAGCATAATAATACATGGTGTGATTGTCGAATCATGCTTGTATGAATTTATGAAATACATATAGTGATTACTGCAAGGTTCACATAATCCCTTTAAAAAATAGATGTGTCAAAGTGTTAAAGATGCTATTTTTTTTTTTTATTTGCTAGTAATTCCTAGTCTCACCATCCTAGAGCTTGCTACCATGAGCCCTCCACCATTGGCCGCTCGCTCTTCACGTGTTATGGTTGGGTTACTCTGTGCGCGATAGACACCTGACGCTGGTCTCCCCTGGCCACGCATTGCAGCAGGAGCAGAGGTCTGTCTGCCCTTCTGGGATAAAGGTGGATATGGATCCTGAGTGAAGGGTTGGATATTTGGTTAGTTCTCAGGTTAATTCATGAACTCACACTTTAGTTCGTGTATTCACAACTCACACTTTAGTTATGTGCATTCACACTGGAAATGATCACAATACATGTTGGACAATATTTGACAGAAAAAAAAAACATTTTTTTTTTATGGATGGGATTTTGAAGCTTTTAAACTGACTTTTTCTTTTTTGTGCAGCAGAATATTCCCTGGAATTTCAGATCGCAAGGCAAGACAAGGAAAGTGTAAAGAAAAAAATGAAGAAAATTCACAAAATCATTAAATCTCGAGTCATTTTTCCTATGTATTTAAAAAATCTTTTGTTTATTTCTTCGATCAAAGTTTATAGTAGACCTAACTAAATAAGCTGACCAATCCAAAGGGCCTGGATTATCTCTTTTTTATACACTTCCCGTATACCTTTTTTAAACCTCTGTTTTTTAAAAGCTATTTTAAGAGGTTTCAATGTTATTGATGCTGTTTTTAAAAGAATACTATAGGTATGCCAAACAAGGAAATATATCACAAAATATTTAAACTCACTCCATTACAAGTTGAAAAATTCTAGGAACCAAGCATTGTAGAAAGGGCAGTGCAATCCAATGACAATGAGGAGATTCATGTTTTTGCATGGTAAGTTTGGTTGGTTTTTACAATTTTATTGCTTTTTTTTTTCTTTACTTTTCAATGTGTTAAGATATTCAAGTTTCTTTTTAAAGATCTTATTGCCAGTTTCACTTTTGGAGTCTTCTCATAGCGAAATCTCATTTAAAAATAGAAAAAAGTGATGTTTCTATAACTTGCAATGAATATTAGAAATATAATATTACAAGATACAGAAGAGACAGGATAACAATTTAATAACGAGAGAAAACTGAAAGCATGGCGCTACAATATGTGCAATTCTGTGCATTAATTTTAGTTGACCAGCAGGTCGCCTACTGCATGTTCATAAATCGCCTCCCAAGGGCCTGTCACCTAGACCAGTTTAACCTGAGTCTTACCCTAGCTAAAGGGTAAAAACCAAAAAAAGTTATGCATGTTTTATCTCATTATCCGTTGATCGTAATTGAACAGAAAAACCTTTAATTGATAGTGCTACATTTTGTCTTTATATTCTTGAAAACTGTAAATTTCTGGGGCTATTTGTTGAGATTCTAGAACAGTATTTGTTTGTGGAAATTTTTAAGAGCAACTTATAAAATGTTTTCTATTTTTTTTTAATTTTATTTCTCAAATACGCTTTGCTATATTTGTATGATAATTACAAAACTGCAATTAAAAATGTCTTTTAATATCTGAAAACAAATGATGGCAATTTTTCTTATTTCAAAGTTGCTATAGGCAAAGAAACATTATAATACCTAAATTGCAGATGAAATTTTTTTCTCCTCTATTAAAATTGTAACTATCTATTTCGTCTTTAAAATAATGCATGTTAATATCTATTGCTCCCATGAAGGCACTCACACCAATATAAGAGATGTTTTTATCATTGAATGGCACGTGAAATAGCACACCCATGAAACTTGAGTGGAAAGGTATGTAGATCAACAGCTTTAACTGATCCCTTGGATGGTAGAACCGGTAGGGGTACCAGTGAGAGAATCTGAGCATTTCAGGGAAGTGGTGGCGACATAAAAAAAGACGCAAACTTTTTCAATTGCCCCTTCACCCCTTTTCTGCAGGTACCATCGCTCCTCCCTATCTGCATATTCTCCGCAGTGTCTTTTAAAATACCAAAAGCTTCTTGAACAGAAGGCCCATGCCTTAGATCTCTGCATAACCAGAAAACCAGATGTCAGTCTCATTGGTTTGAGCAAGTTAGTTAAGAAATATGGCAGCAATTGGCCACCTGAAAACCCAAGAGAAGATCAAGCAATTTGAAGGTTGCTGTGTGCACTGTGAAAGCCAGTTATAAGAAACAGTTAAAACAAACAGGAATGCCACATGATGACTTATACCCAGAATTGGACATGTGACTTCCAGTCTAGATGGTCTTTGTAATAAACGCAAAATATTCTCCCTCGTCCTACCACAGCCACTCCCTTGTGGGACACAATTATCACAAGTATTATTAACAGGCGTTTACTATAACCTCACACACACACAATTATTAAACGGACACAAGCATGCACAAAATAACCAATTTTTTCGGACACAGCCTATAATGCATTTCGCCAAGTTTATGTAGCTCTCTCGCACTGCAAACCAATGACTGATGATGTGATTGCCATTGACACCTATATGAGAATCTACAGACAGAATTTAAAAAAAAGAAAAACACACACACAAAAAAACAACAAAATCACAAAACAGCACATTATCCAACACCATTGCATTCCATTCATAAAACATTGCTTGAAGAGAAGGCACTTAAAACAGCCACCAAGCTATCCAAAAGCTACAGAAGAGAGCCTGCAGTATTCACAATGAAGTTAAAACACACAATTTTTTTTAAAGTCTCATCTTCTTCAGATCGCCCCTCATCTCGACATTACAAGACCCATTTACATAAGGAGAAAAACAGCCAAGATAGCCAGTATAAATAGACATGAATTAAGACCTTTTTTAAAAAGTAATTTTTATAGTACATTGTATTTTATAAAGTGATTTTTATACTTATTTTCTTCACACACACAAAAACACATCTCTGGTGTAATACAAGTTTTTGGAAGTATTTAAAAATATTTTGGATTTAAAAAAAAGCTTCAATTCAAAGTTTTTACAGTAGCCAAAACTTTACATTTATTCTTTAGTTATTCATAACTTCAATACAGGTGAAATAAGAGCAATGAATTTAAGTTACAAGTTTGATACACATGTACTGAAGGATTTCATGAATTTTTTAGTAAGCGTGATTGGCACGAACTGTCAAACTTTAAAGTTAAGTCATTTCAATGTCATTCATTATACTTCTTATACATAATCTAGACATGCATGACTTTTAAACAATTAAACTTAAACAAACTTTTTTTTATTTAAAGGGGGTTTCGTTTTTTGCTTTTCCTGTGACATTATTAAGATAGCGCATTATTAATACTCACTAATCTAGACCACTAATTATGAGGGCACTACATTCATTAAAAAAATCTTAGCGATGCAGAGTAACGGAGAATTGAAGTGACCTTCTTGTGACCCCCATTAAGATAAGACGATATCAGCCGTACACACCCTCATCCTAGCTCAACTAAAATGCCGCTCTTGGAGCACCGTGAAGGAGTAAACATAAAAAGTGAAAGGTAAAATATCTGGAGATGGTTCAATCAACCTCTGCATGAGTACTTGATGCTTTTTAACCGTAAATTATTTCGCTGTTCAAAACTATATATGATTTAGTATGAAATTGTAAAAACACACAGTAAGCTAAATTGAAAATAAGAAAAAGTGCAATGCTGGGTGATAACACAAAATATTCTTTTTCATTTTATTTTTGGTGCAACTGAGTGTTTGGATTGTATAAATATTCTAAATCTGAAATTTTAACATCCTGTAATAAATCATTTCAACTGTGATTGATTTGCCTGTTATTTGCCCAATGAAACATACAAAAATAAATATTTAAAAAATCACATAATTTAACTTTATTGGAAATGTTTTTTCAAATATTTCCCATCAGTTCCGAAGAGAAAATTTTACATATTAAAAGGCAAATAGTACTTCTATTCTTTTCATTTCTTTTTTTTTTCTTTCAATTGTACTATGCCAGTATTACTAATATAGAAAATATTATTAAAAAAAACCTCTTAACAATAGGTTAAAGTTAACATAAAATGTTTTTTCAGAAATGTAAGGATTTCGTCTTCAGATCTCTTTTTCCTCAATTCCATGACTAACCTTAATTTGTCTCAACTGCACACATTTCATTCTCTTTAATAAAGTAAATATTAGGACCATGTTTTAATTATACATGAAAAACAATGATAGTATAAATTTTTCCTCTCTACATCCTTTATGACACAACTGCTTTTCAAATTTATTATGATGATGAAGATTTGGAAGTCAGTTACATTTCGTGGAAACTCACATATATTGGTGCAGTTTAGCAGCATAGATGAAAGGTATAAAATCAAGATGTATGGTTTTGTATTCAAATGAGGTAAAAATAATAATCCATGATTAAATTTCTTAGGTTTTGATGTCCTTTGACACTGCTATTTTTACAGCAGGCAGTAGAGTAGTAATTATAAATTCACTAAGTAGATGAAGTGACAATAATCTTACTCCATTTGCTGCTTGTGATCCCTGAATGTTTTCATAGCTTCTTTGTCTTGACAATGCTTTTTGTCTGCTAGGGCCTGCTTGCTGGTGGTCATGGGTTGCACTGCGTCCAAAAGCTAAAAAAAAAAACAACAAAAAAAACAAATAACAAATGGATCACATAAAGAAAAGAAAACTTTCATTTTTGAATGTTTTTAACAGTTCTGAAACTTTGAATTTGCAGAATGTTAAACCATTTCAGTTTGTAACTATTTTAACTTTGACATATATTTTACACTTACGAGTCTCCCACTCACTCACTCCCTCCCCCCTCTCTCTCCCTCTTGGTGATCCTACCATTACTCTCCTACCCACACCATTCCTTAACAACCTGAGGAAAAAAAAAGTCTTCAAGAAATCTCTTCTTTTCCATTAAATTTGAAAAAGTCAAATATTTGTTTTAAAAAATCCAAATGATTCCAATTAAATCAGAATCAGTGGCAGGTCTCGAAATGAGTTCATATATAATTAAAACAACTAACGCTGGCTAGATTTAACCAATCGTCAAACACAGATGAAGCTGTGTGTTCACTATATACACAACAGGGAGAAATGCAGGCATTGTTACTTTCCTGTAAGCTCTTTGTATATTTTGCTTTTTATCTACCTAAAACCAAAGATTTGTTTGCTCAAGAACTTTTTTATCAGATAAATCTCACCAGAGAAAGAAGAGTGGTGGTGGCTTGGGTGATCCCCTATCTGGCCATACTTGTGTGCAGCTTTAGGTGACGGCCTTTTGGGAGAGGCATGAATATTTTCCTTAGCCGGTGGCTCAGACGGAATGTCTCCAGCAACATAATCTTCTTGTTGCAATGCTGCACTCCGTGCCTCTTCTCTACGTCTTCTCCTGCGCTCTGCTTTCTTCTGAATAATCATCTGAGATGGAAAGTTACCACATAGAAATAAATGCAATGAACAAACAAAAAACATGGCTTTATATTGACTATGATCACATGTTGAAAAATGCATATATCTTTTTTTTAAGGTATCGAACTATTATCTTAAATTGCTATTTCAGTCCACAGCGTATAGCGTTATAATGTGACTTTACTTCTTGAAAGGTATAGCAAAAAAGTGAATGGTTATAAAAGAACCACAATAATTATATTTCAAGGCATCTAAAAATTTGAGTTAGATAATTCATAACCCTAACAACATGTACAAGTAAGAATTCTGCTTGATTTAAAATTATCTATGTAAAATCAAGTAAAACTGGAAGTGACTATAAAATGCACCAAAAAGGTTAAATTGAAAATATCCATTTTTATTGAAATTTTACTCTTGGCAAACAGAGAATTATGTGTATATAGACAAAGGGACAAAAGCAAATCCTCCACACAGGAATTTTTTTTAAATCACATAAAAGTTCCAAAGCACTTCCTTCACCTCATAAAGCTTACTCCTGTACTCATCAACCGTCAACTGAACATCATCACTAAGGGGAGGTACTACATCAAAATTTAAGCTGATCTCACCCGCAGGATTATGAAACCTGTAATTTTCAGAAATAATAAAAAATCACCAATACACATTTTAAATGTTATAATTATTCTTAACATAGATTTCTATTAATAGCACATGTCGGCCTCTCTTCACAGCATATCAGCGCAAGAGCTTGCGGTGTATATGGGTCAGACAGGGTGTTATAATAATTCTTCTTCTTCTTCTTCTTCTTCTTCTTATTATTATTATTATTATTATTATTATTATTATTATTTTT
>RQTK01000795.1:43599-56161 GCA_003991915.1 Elysia chlorotica | reverse complement strand
TATTATCATTATTATTATTATTATTATTATTATTATTATTATTATTATTATTATTATTATTATTATTATTATTATTATTATTACTGTTATTATTATTATTTTTATTATTATTGTTATTATTATCTTAGCAACTTTCACCAAAACATAAGCAGTCAGTTGTATTAGGTATAGGTGTTGGATTGACTGCTATATAAATTAACCAAAAACAAACAAACAAAACAAAACAAAAACAAAAACAAACAAAAAAAATACCCGAAGCGATAGACAGCTTGATCTAGTTGTAACAACAGTGTTTTTAAGGTGCCTCTTTAAGCTGTGATTGATTAGATACATGCATGTAACATTGTTTTGTAACATTATAGGCATAGGCATAGACCCGCTAGGCCTAGCCTAGTGCATTATGACAGGAGTGATGCGCGACCCTGCAGATTCCAGTCCCCCTTTTCTCTCCCCAGTAACATTCAAGTTCTGCCATGCTGTAACGTCACTGGTGCTATTAATAAAAATCCGTGATTCTTACTGATTAGAAATAGAAAGGTGAAATTAAATTTTAACTTTGACATGAGATATATACTGATCTAATAAACATATATGGATAATAATGCTAATGTGTAAGATATGCCATCTTGCTGTCACATTGAGACAATGTATAAGCAAACATGGCAAAATAACTTAGGTATTGCAATACCCAGGTATTGAAATGCTTTTCTTTTTTATTACAGAGACAATAACTTGAAAGGTGATATTGTGGACTAAGGCAAAAGAAAACATTCTTCCTATGAATAAATACCTTTCACCACCAGCCAAAACCCCAACAGCTATGTCTTTCTTTTAAAAAATGTACTTTTCTAACTGATTAAAGATTTTAACAGATTTAATCACCTGTGAAAGCAAAGATAGGACACAGACAAAAAAACCCAATCGTCATTACTTATGATTATCAAAGCAATCGACACAAACATAAATTGTTTGGAATACTTTAAAAAACACTGGAAAGGTGCACCAAGAGAGTGAAAAGAAGTATATGTTCACCCGTTCACTGTGCTGTGGATGTACGCAGTGCATAGCTTTACTATTCGCTGTGGATGTATGCCGTAGGTCCAAGTATATAGCATTTTTGTTTCCTTACAGTACGGAAAGGGGGAGGGTATAATATGTAGCAGTGAAGGGGTTAACACTATGCAAACTCTCAATTTGATAACAAACCTGTGTACAAAAGGATGCCTGAGTGCCTCATCTGCTGTAATTCTTTTATCAGGGTTGAAATGTAAAAGTTTCTTCATCAAATCAACACCATCTGCTGGTGAGTCAGGAAGGATTTCATCAAAAGTCTTTTTGTGTCTGAAACAAGGGAAAAAAGTTCTAACCCACATAGGCTCTTTTTTCTGCATATAACAAATAAATCTCTTGAAACTATATATTCATTAGTTTGCTCAGTGTGTATAATCTAGACATGGAACTTAATGTGGTTATTTTTGCCATTTAAAGCAATAAAGAAAAAAGTCTCAGAACAAAATGTTTGTTTATCAATATATTCAAAACAAACACTTCTTTATTAACCCTTCCATTACCAAGCATGATACAGCTACTTAACATCATGATTTATTCCCAGAAAACCAGGCAATACTGGGCATTTTGCTGCAAAGGGGAACTTTTTTAATATAAACTATCTTCTACTGAACCAATCTTGATGAAAAAAAAAAAAGCAAAACAAACTTTAACCAATGCTTTGGATTTCTAGCATTCAGTCAGGTACTTGTGTAGAGCACCACTAGCTACATTGCTTGGTTACCGTGACCTACTCTCAAATGGAAAATATACACGGATGCTTTCTAAGTGTATTAACAGTGTGAGAAATATATGTGAATGGTAACGAGGATAGAAAACACTGTGTTAGAAATATACGCAAATGGAAAGGCTTAATTTTTTTTAAATGAACAGTTCTTCATCCACCTCTTCAAAACATTTCATATATGCCTTTCATAAATTTTTTTTTTGTATTATGGATCGTTGTAAATTAGAACTACCATAAAATATCAATGTTTTCTCATGCTCAATTCAATTAAAAAGGATGCAAATTAGACTTCTCAGTTTAACTTATACTCCAGCTGTGCACATATCCTTTTAAACTTCTTAAGTTCTCTTCAATCTTTTGCCTATTGGCTGACTCCCAGGTTACTGTTACCTGTTCTATTCTCCACCACTCTCATACATATAAGCAAACAATTCCTAATAGACTGAAATAACTAAACAAATACTCAATGCTCAAGGTAAGTCAAAAGAATTTAAAGGAAATAACGTCAGGTCCCAGTGACTAGATGTGAGGTTTGGAAGATCGATATTAATCGGACGAATAAAAGATAAACTAGATTTTCATTACTTGTTTCCCTCGCGGAAGATTCATGTACGTGAAGGATTCATTAGAATTATTACTTGCTTGGAAATGACTGCCAGTGTCAATGATTGGAACTGAAAGTCTAAATAGAAAGGTCGGTATGGTTCGGACGAATGAAAGCAAGAGAAAACAATGATTTGGAACAGATCAGTATCTATAAAGTTGTTGACTAACCCAATCTCGATAGTATTGTATAACAAGCATACAAAAAAAAAATTTCACCTATCAATAAAATAAATAAAGCTTTTATAAATTTTCTTTTGCCCACAAACAAAGCCCTGGGAACTCTTTTCATTCTACTCTAGTTTCGACTTCTTTTGCAAAAAAAGTGTTGCCCGCAAGGTTGTATATTTTCAATTTTTTTTTTTTTACATATTGGCGTATTTGGATAGAAAAGGTTAACAAAAATAACAAAGTGTACAGATTGGCAGATTTACCAGGTGTACTATCAGTACCCACTCTAACATCTCAGAAACTAAGATTTAACTGATTCAATCCCACGAGCCGCTCACAGCGGCTCAATGGCGGACATCGCAGTCCCATGAGCCGGTCCCACCGGCTCAGTGTTTTACAAGATACGAAGACAAACCATAAATACGAAACTGCGGTTATTTTGTACTACATGACTCAGTAGGTTTTTTCCCGGCTTTTAGTTTCATTTTAGCCGTCATTGTTTACAGCAAGTCTCTTTTCATTCTACTCTAGTTTCGACTGCATGATTGAGAGGAAAAATGTAGCCGTAGCTCAAATACATGACTTCTTTTGCAAAAAAAGTGTTGCCCGCAAGGTTGTATATTTTCAATTTTTTTTTTTTTACATATTGGCGTATTTGGATAGAAAAGGTTAACAAAAATAACAAAGTGTACAGATTGGCAGATTTACCAGGTGTACTATCAGTACCCACTCTAACATCTCAGAAACTAAGATTTAAGAGAATAGGCTTCAACGGCGAACAGAGGCAGATATGGCAAAAAAATCTGTGATTGCTCTGCTAAATATCTTCACAGTTTGAACAATCGGTACATTTCTGTGGAAATGGGGATTGACTGTGAAAATCTGTATTTATCAATCAAATTGGTACAAGTAGGCAGGTCTGTCTCTGTGATTGCAGGAAAAAAAAGGGACACAACTGTCAAAATTGACCACCTCCTTTTCCAATCAGATTATATCCATTTTAATTATCAAATTTTAAGAGAAAAGAGTAACTATATTTAAAAATTGAACATTTTTTAAAAAAGCAAAAAAATCTCTTTCGTTGTTTGAATTTCCGAACACAGAGAGATGGGAAAATTAAAGATAAATGCTCACCGTCCTGCAGCTGAGGCAGCTTTTTCTAATACTGAAGCACCATATGATGATTTCAGGCTATCTACATCTGCAAAGAAATAATTATTAGTTAATCAAATAGTTACAAATTGATCATACAGTTAAGATTTTTTTGTATGTGGCAATATTTCATTGTTATACTGAATAGAACCACTGTCCACTTTATTAGAGCTCAGAGGACCTTCAATGTTATTTAAAATCAAGGATTGTTAGCAAAAAGATGTTGGATTAAGGCATGACAGTCAGACTCAAAATAATTGGTTTTTCACTTCATTTTGACAGAAAAAAAAGTCCTGGTTAAATTAAATACTGTGCAAAAATAATGATATGGCATTGACAGTAGATGTTTTACCAGCACGAGATGGAGTAGGTATGGAACCCATGATGCGCTCAATCTGGTTGAGAGTGGAGGATCCTGGAAATAAAGGTTTCCCAAGCAACATCTCTCCAAGGATGCAGCCAAGACTCCACATGTCCACACCCTTTGTGTATCTAGCAGGTTCAGACATCATAAAAAAATATCAAATGTTCTGTATTTCATGAATAAATAGATTGACATTACATCATCTTATCCTAAATTCAAGTCGTTAAACTACTAAAATCTCGCTGAAAAGGACCCTCAGGGGAACCTCAAAGATCTCTCTTTCTCTCAATAGTATCGCCAGAGTCCACCTTCCTCTCAATATTCTTCATCCTTCAATCCTCCAGTTTCTAATTCTCTATCAATTGTTTTCTTTCTCTTATTCCTTTTCTTTCATGTATATTACTGTACCTTAATCACTTCTAGCTACTTTTCAAATTCACTTCTTTGGCAGATCTTAATGTAAAAATATGTTTCCTGTTTGTCTCTCCATCTCTAGATTTTAATGCCTCTCAATGGTCCTCTCTCTAAGTATAATAGCCGCTCAAGTTGTAATACTTAAGTATCTATCCACTCTTTCTCTCTGATCCTATTGTAACATCTCACCATATTGAGCTCTGTTATTTTGCTGTTATTAAGACCTGTTATAGATATAGATAACTGTCAAGTCCTGATTTAGATCTAGACATTCTTGAGTTGTATTGTTAACTCTCAGTTTATCAATTAAGTTAAATTATTACGTTTCTACAAAGGATTTCTGTTTTTGTTTGTTGTTGTTTTAATGTTGACAAGATAGTCTGTCCATCCAAAAATACCTGTGAGATGCCAGCAGGATTTCTGGGGCTCTGTACCATCTTGTTGCAACATACTCTGTTAGGTTTGGATCACCAGCCTCATCCATAGCAATTTGCGTCAATGATCTTGCTAAGCCAAAATCACACAGTTTCACTACACACTCACTGTCCAACAATATATTTGATGGCTGAAGTACAGGAAAGATAAGAAAAATATCACATGATAATTTTAAAATTTGCAGGGACTGTAGCTCAATCAACTGTAAATTATGAATTAGTGAATTTATAATTTGTAGTGTGTCTGTGGTCTAAAAAAAAATTATAAAAAAAAAAAGTTTCAAATGGATCTTTACAAAACTTTCTGTACATATGGACTTATATCTTGTGCTTTGAATTACGTGCAATTCAATTACCTGGAGTATATGTAGCTTTTGGAATCATTTGGTAAGTTGATAAAAAATTTGGTAATCAAAAATTTTTTTTTTACTTTTATTTTCTTCACACAATGAAACACACATATAGAACAGTATTCACATAAAAATAAACAACAGATTCATCTTCCTCATTTCTTTCTGAAAAAAATGGTATATAACATTATGTGTCTTGTGCAACCTTCTGTTCTTCAATATCCTTGAAACTATAGCACCTTCACTTTGTCTTGGGAGTTCACTGTGGGGCTGTAGTGCAAGTTGTTTTACACCGTGGGACTGAATCAGTTAAGAACAATTTTTTCACAATCATTGAATTTGATTCTATCAATTATGATGATTTCAGGCTATCTACATCTGCAAAGAAATAATTATTAGTTAATCAAATAGTTACAAATTGATCATACAGTTAAGATTTTTTTGTATGTGGCAATATTTCATTGTTATACTGAATAGAACCACTGTCCACTTTATTAGAGCTCAGAGGACCTTCAATGTTATTTGAAATCAAGGATTGTTAGCAAAAAGATGTTGGATTAAGGCATGACAGTCAGACTCAAAATAATTGGTTTTTCACTTTATTTTGACAGAAAAAAAAGTCCTGGTTAAATTAAATACTGTGCAAAAATAATGATATGGCATTGACAGTAGATGTTTTACCAGCACGAGATGGAGTAGGTATGGAACCCATGATGCGCTCAATCTGGTTGAGAGTGGAGGATCCTGGAAATAAAGGTTTCCCAAGCAACATCTCTCCAAGGATGCAGCCAAGACTCCACATGTCCACACCCTTTGTGTATCTAGCAGGTTCAGACATCATAAAAAAATATCAAATGTTCTGTATTTCATGAATAAATAGATTGACATTACATCATCTTATCCTAAATTCAAGTCGTTAAACTACTAAAATCTCGCTGAAAAGGACCCTCAGGGGAACCTCAAAGATCTCTCTTTCTCTCAATAGTATCGCCAGAGTCCACCTTCCTCTCAATATTCTTCATCCTTCAATCCTCCAGTTTCTAATTCTCTATCAATTGTTTTCTTTCTCTTATTCCTTTTCTTTCATGTATATTACTGTACCTTAATCACTTCTAGCTACTTTTCAAATTCACTTCTTTGGCAGATCTTAATGTAAAAATGTGTTTCCTGTCTGTCTCTCCATCTCTAGATTTTATGCCTCTCAATGGTCCTCTCTCTAAGTATAATAGCCGCTCAAGTTGTAATACTTAAGTATCTCTCCACTCTTTCTCTCTGATCCTATTGTAACATCTCACCATATTGAGCTCTGTTATTTTGCTGTTATTAACCCTCGTAGTGTTTACGGCCGATTAAATCGGCCGTAAAGTCGCTGCTGTGGTGTTTCGGCCGATTAGATCGGCCGTAAAAGCGGGTTTATTTTATGGCTGACTAAAGAGTCTGTACACCGCCAAATAAATCGAAACTACTCTTATAGGAATAAAGAAGAGTTCCACTTCCTTCCAGTGTTGTTTTGAATGCAGACAACAGCTGTTTTCAGCTCAAACTTTGTTTAGATGTTGACACTCGATTTTCTCTTGAAAGCGACTGTAAACACTAACAAGAAGCAGGTCCACCAGGAAGGAAATTACTTACTCGAGAACAAGTCTTAGATGGTTAGATTGATGATTATTTTGATATTTTCAGTTATTTTATCTAGATCTAGATCTAGTAGTGGCAGTGAAGGCAGGGGGGTCAGTAGTTGGATCTAGATCTAGAATCTAGATCTAGATTTAGATCTAGACCTAGGGATTCAGTTCCAAGAGCAGTTGAGATAGAAGTAGATAGAAACGGAGATGTAGATCTAGATGTAGATCCAGTTGATAAAGAGACCTGAATAACCAGCTAAGTACTCAATCCACTTCTGCATGCTTTTTACATGTATTCTTGTGTGTTGGCAATGGTCAGAGAGAAAACTTGGGACCTACTTGACGTTTATGTTCATTAGTTCTGTTGCGTAGATCTGCTACAGCTGGTTTACTCTTGGTGTGAGGCTATTAGACCTATACATTTTCTGAAAGCTGAATAAATTCTCTACAACTTTTATTCCTATCTTTTTGAGCTAAACATGTTGGTTTCCAAGTTATTTGATAACAAAGTAGATATTTTTTAGGCTAGAAACCTGACCTTGGCATTTCAAGGCCAAGGTCAAGGTCACAAAACACTTGTATGGTACCGAAACCCGCTTCAAAATTTTCTAGACCCTCTCAGCTTTCAGAAAATGTATAGGTTTTATGGTTTATAATAAATATTTGCTGCCTCCCAGTCCAATTTATGACCCCTATATAAATTACCAAATATAGCCCGACACCACACACTAAATACTAGCGACACTTGTAGGGTTAAGACCTGTTATAGATCTAGATAACTGTCAAGTCCTGATTTAGATCTAGACATTCTTGAGTTGTATTGTTAACTCTCAGTTTATCAATTAAGTTAAATTATTACGTTTCTACAAAGGATTTCTGTTTTTGTTTGTTGTTGTTTTAATGTTGACAAGATAGTCTGTCCATCCAAAAATACCTGTGAGATGCCAGCAGGATTTCTGGGGCTCTGTACCATCTTGTTGCAACATACTCTGTTAGGTTTGGATCACCAGCCTCATCCATAGCAATTTGCGTCAATGATCTTGCTAAGCCAAAATCACACAGTTTCACTACACACTCACTGTCCAACAATATATTTGATGGCTGAAGTACAGGAAAGATAAGAAAAATATCACATGATAATTTTAAAATTTGCAGGGACTGTAGCTCAATCAACTGTAAATTATGAATTAGTGAATTTATAATTTGTAGTGTGTTTTTTTGACAAATTTCAATCAAGATCGTTTTGTTTTAATTTTTTGTTAAGAAAAACGCTACTCGATTTTACACAATGAAAATGCTCTTGTGTAACTTTTAAGTATTTCTAATCTCATGACATTCTGCTCTTAAGAATTGTCTGTCAGTGGACTAAAATGAAAAAGCAATATTTGATTATTCAAGCTACTTCCTGACACCTGGTAAGTGCATCTCACAGCACTAATAAGGATTAATTTATAAATTCAACCCTCACTTTAATTTTAAGCCTTTCCTAAATGCTTACTTTCAGATCTCTATGAATGACATTTCCACTATGCAAGTACTTGGTGGACTTGAAAAGCTGATACATGATATATCTCTTGTGAACATCTTTCAATATATTTCCTCTTTTAATGACATTGTGAAGATCAGTCTCTGTGAAAAAAAAGTACAAAATATTTTCTTTCTTGTTTACCTAGACTTTATTTTAATATTTTTGCATTAACACACCAAATCTGACATTTGAAAATTTCATATTCATAGAAGGACCTTGGCCTGCTTTGTTCAATTTCAAAGTGAAAGGTAGTTACCACATTTGTAATCATATTAAAAAAAAAGATATGACTTCAGACATATATATTTGGAGCCATGGAAAATGGGTCGTTAATAGACCATGAATTGGAGTGGCTTGCGCTGATAAACTGAGGTTCAAATGATTGCTGTTAGTTCAGTTATAATAATTGGTCAATATTAGAAACTTTAATAAAAAAAAGTCATGAGAAAAAAATATGTTATGTCTAGCAATAACTTGCAAAACTTCATACACAGGAAAAGAAAAACAAATTTTAGAACATACCCATAAATTCAAAGACCAAGTAAATATCCTTGTCATTTTCAGCTTTTATCACATTATGTAGTTTTATGACATTCGGGTGATCCCCAAATTCTTGCAGAAACATAATTTCCCTGAAAGTTCTCTGAAAGAAATTCCAAATAAAAACTTAAAGCTTTCAAAAGCAAAATAACAAGGTATCATTCTAGTAAAATCCTCTCACTAACATAATGGAGCAGCATGTAACAAGATGTTCAAGAAAACATAAACTCACGATAAAGTTGACATTTTTGTCAAATTGATGAATAAAAATCAGACCACAATTATCATATCGTGAGTTGAATGTACTCATAGAATTATGTTATCTTTTTTGGTGAGTAAAAGTGAAGCTGTCTCCTAGTTTAAAATCTTATCAGTACCAAGAAAGATCATCTACAGGGATAGGACCCTACAGTTGGATAACAGGACTTGGCCAGTCTCATTATACAGACGGCAGCCTAGCAAGTGGGGAAAAATTACTTTAATTGAATTAAAGCTTCAATAAGTCAATATATATATATAATATATATATATAAATATTTTTTCAAAATGTAGGGACACACTGCATTAATTTAACAAAATGCAAAAATTATCTAGAAAATCTTATTAATACCTGAGCGTCTGTTTGATTTCGAAAAGCATCAAATATTTTTTTGACGGCAACAACCTCACCAGACCTACGATCAATGGCCTTCCACACAATGCCATAAGCCTGAGGATTTTGAAAAATAACAGTGAATTTTTAAAGAACAAAATATAAGCAGTATGTTCCTGCCCCATAAATTTGATCAGTATAATACGCTTGCGAAAAAAAAGTAAAATGACATATACAAACTGAATAAAAGTGAGTAAAATAGGTATATCAAAAAAATTCTTGAAGGTTTCAGGTCTTTTTTCTTTGGAATTTTGTAGTTTAAATATGCACTAAATCAAATCATGATTCACTATTTATGTACCTGACTAGATCTAAATGCATAGTTTCATAAATTTTGTAGCTTTTGAAAATTATCTGAGGTATCTGATAAATTAAGGTCATTGCTCCACAAGGGAAATTTGTGTTGGATTAGAGTACCCAGCAAGATCATTAACAATGAAATAAATCCCAACAAAATTTAATTTAAAGAATAATCTCTTTCTCTCTCTTTCCCTCCTCCCCCCCCCCCCTTCTCTGTTCTCTCTTCTCTCTCTCTCTCTCTCTCTCTCTCTCTCTCTCTCTCTCTCTCTCTCTCTCTCTCTCTCTCTCTCTCTCTCTCTCTCGTTCTCCCTCTTTCTCTTCCCCCCTCATGCAAACATCAATATTGTACACATTTCATTTTAAAAACATTTGATACTATTGTTATCTATAAGTGTGGCAACACTACAAAATGAGACGTTTTACAGCATTTAAACATTTTGACATATTGATACCAGTGAAGAGACCAAAATGAAAGCTTTAAAGTGGTGAAAAAAAGTTTGAGGATATCTTAATTTTTGAAAAGTTCATAGCTATTTTAAGAATGGGTTCATGTAAAGGTCTTATTTTGACAAAGACGAAAAAAAGGCAGTTGAAGTTCTGCGGTATAAGACTCTAAAGAATGATTAGGAAGAGTCTTTAT
Organism: Elysia chlorotica; assembly: GCA_003991915.1. Classification (NCBI taxonomy): domain Eukaryota; kingdom Metazoa; phylum Mollusca; class Gastropoda; family Plakobranchidae; genus Elysia; species Elysia chlorotica. The sequence continues at coordinate 45,593 of RQTK01000795.1, read as the reverse complement.
ACTTTATTACTGTGTTTTTTCAAAGGGTCAAACGTTTTACTACCATTTTCTATTAGTTTAAACTTATATTGTGCAGCATTTTTCACATTCATAATAAAATTTGTATCACTAATCCCTGCTAAAGCAATGCCACGATCAGACATTTTAAAGTTCAAGTCCGTTGGTTCCCTGATCCTCTCTATGGTCTCACTCTTTTTATTCAGGCGATGAGTATGTCTCTGTTCAAGAAATATCAGTTATCCCTCTTTCTTGTTTGCATAGTGCCTAAGTAAAAGTGATGAAAGCCCCAACATGATACCCTGTTGATAAATACATCACAATTTTACGTGGTTTTGCTTTTTAAAATTTCATCTCCTTTGAAATATCTCTATTTGAACTCTGCCGCAAAATGTCTCATTTTGTGGCATTGGCACACATATAAACATTTGATTGTAATGGGAACGACAAAGGAGGTTTAATATTAATATCTTATTTATTGCTTTCAACAGATCATACAAGTTCACGAAATTCATGTTGCAGTGTAATATAATATATAGTATACAATATTGAAAACATGTATGATTCCTCTCATTGGTTTGGAAATCTACCCGGAGTAATGTGATTTTAATTTGAAGTCACAGGCCTATTGGCGAGACATAACACTAAAGACCAATTAATGTTTCCTCGATACACAGTGAAGAATCGGATAGCCCTACTGAATATTTCTACAATTTCATATAGATCTAGACTTAGATTGTTCTGATCTAGATTTTTAGATCTCGCTCCAGCCAGGGTAGAACTCTAGATTGGATTTGCTTTCCAGTAGCGCATGCATAATCATGATAGCGTCCATAACAACAAACCAAGACCATCACGTATTCTCTACAAACAAATGGTCACAATACGTGATAATAGGTAAATCAACGGTGGCATAAAATAGTAAACTTACTCCCTTTCCGAGACGTTTTTTAATTTCATATTTCTTGGTTATGTGTGGTTCTATTTCGGAGCTCATGATGGCAGATTATAGTCGAACTTCTGTGATAAATACCGTCATGGAGGACGGAAGAACTTTTTACTCAGTTTACTCCTGTTAAGGAAATCTAGTTCAGAGTAAACAGGATAATGAGATGTTTATCATTGTGATTTAAAAAAAATGTAACTATCGAATACCCTATAAAATAAAAACGGAACGTTCAATGGAATGTTAAATCTAAAAAGGTACTTATTTTATAACTATATCTCCGCTCGTAGGAATTTAGCAAGTTAGGACTATTGGTGTTTACTTCAGGTAACTATAGCGTTGACCCGGAATTAATAAATGAAAAAGCTATGCGTTCGGGCAGTTTGAGCACATTGGGAAGTGCACAATGTACCGGCTGCAAATGTGGTTCCGGATATAATTTTAATTTCTTAGAAAAAATAAAACCCACAATTAAGTAGAGGCAGAGGGTAGATAGTTTAAAGAGATACACAATGGATTTTTATGAATATTTACAGAGTCGATATCCTAGTATAATATTAACTGGATGTAGGATACGAAAGCTTTCCTTGTTTTGGGGCATGAACCCAAGCATTCTACCGGGGCGTGACAATAGGGGTTAAGCACACTGGTCTTCGCCTTGGCAAGGCGAATTGGTGCCGAGTAGAAGGTGCGGGTTCGATCCCCGTCCATGTCATCAGTCTAAAAATGTGTCTTTGTCTTCTTGTCTTATCTGCTGGTTTCAAGTGGTTGTCCATTCTAACCTATTTTCACCTTCTTCCCTCAGTCACTAGCATCATTATTTGGTCCCTCGGTCTAGCCCCGTCTGTTAAAATCTTTATAGTTGTTGGACTGCTTTTCTGTATCATACTACTACTACTACTACTACTACTACTACTACTACTACTACTACTACTACTACTACTACTACTACTACTACTACTACTACTACTACTACTACTACTACTACTACTACTACTACTACTACTACTACTATTACTACTACTACTACTCTACTACTACTACTACTACT
>RQTK01000795.1:22308-42804 GCA_003991915.1 Elysia chlorotica | reverse complement strand
TAACGTTTCATTAATTTTCCTTGAAAATTATTTATCTCAAATGGCTCTGCAAAACTTTGCAATATATTCATTTAGTTAACAAACCTTTTAAATGGTGGACATGTAAAGTAAACAGAGCCAGGATCTATTTCTATGTATATTTAATCGCAGACCTATATCTAGAATCAGGCTTTCTTTAACCCAGTGCTGTCCTGGCTCTATTTTTATGCTGATCGTGATTTAAAAACTGAGGTAAGACTTAAATAGGCTGTCCTGACTCTATTTTTATGCTGATCGTGATTTAAAAACTGAGGTAGGACTAGATCCAAATATCAAGACTAGATAATTTTGAAATAATATAATTGCACATAATTATAATAACTGAAAACATTCATTTTTAATTAAAATATTATTAATCTTCAAAATATATTTTTCTTATAGAAATGTTTAATGAGTTGAAGTTTAAATAGATATCTCAAATGATAATCTAGATCTGGAATATGGTATACAGACTCATTACAAGCTGTAGACATCATTTTTTTTTAATTCAAACTTTTTCGTTTGTTCCCTCTTTTTTAGGCTCAGAAGATTCTTAACAATCTAAAATGATACTTCATCTAGTATCCTGAAGAGATCTCAATTTGGACTCAATCGTTTTAAATCAACAAAGTCTGCTTGTTGGGAAAAGAATATGAGAACAGGCCCTCTATTAACAAAAGATGGATGAAAATTATCCTGGAGGAGAAATGGACTTCATGTCCTCAGAAACAGTGACTCCTTCAACGTCCCTACAAAATGATCTTGTTGTGAGTTTTTCAGTTATAAAATCAGATTTGATGACTGATTATTTTACTTCAATTATGTTGGTTAAATCTAAATTTGATCGTAAATAAGAGATGTCGTACAGTGGTCTCAACCTATGAAACTGCTGCATGGATAACAAGAAAATTGGGTACTTAAACAAATGCAACAGAATGTTCATGCAAAATGGCAATGGGGTGATCAGCCATGCCATTTTATAAAATACTAACTATTTGGTGAGTTATAATTATTATGTCCCCTTGGTTTCCAAAGGGATCCTATACTGTTAATGTTACAAAATCTTATTGTGAGAAGGAAATGCCAGCTGAGAATTGAACCACGCTTCACCTGCTTGACAGCTAAAAGCATAAATTTACAGTCTGTCAGAACGCAACAAATTGTAATACATTTTGTAGGCGCTCTTAAGTGTAAATCTAACATTGAGGACGGAAAGGCTGACAGTAATAATATTGTAGAATTGCAATTCTACTGAAAGTAGTTACTGCTTAAAATGAAAAGGGATGTGATAAGGACAAGATTTATCTCTTTTATTAAACTTTCATCTACCACTTAGTCCTCTGAGCAAATATAAATTGATGCTGGTAGAAATGATTTCATCTATCTATCGCCAGGATGCTTTTGGTCCCAAGTGCCATTTATCTTTTGTACAATCACACTAATGTAAATCCAATTCTAGCTAACCACATGATATATGAACCACTTTGATTTATTGGTCCTTTTGTCAAGACTCATCAAGCATTATGGATGGAGATGATTAAGAGTGAATGGAATTTTAAGCCATGTGGCGGACTGACCACTGATAAGTTTTGTATATATTGGCTTATGCCTCATAGGCCTTCATATCCAAAGATATATATATCCACATAAAAAAATGACATTTAGCAAAATTATGTTCTTAAGGTGTAGACCAATCACATGAATGAAATGAAACGACTATCTCAAAATGTAAAAGCCCCAGTGGAGAACAAAAATAAAATGGGCAGTTTTAAGTATGGGGCGGAGGTAATACATGACCTAGTTTTGAACCTTGAACAATGTCATCTTCATTGCAAAGCCTTCAGCCAATATACTGGCTTTTTTTGTATAGATTGGTTTATTTAATATACAGATCAAGGTTAGATCTATTACTTGGAACCTAAAGCCGCTCTGCATATTAGTTAATTATATTATTCAGCTCTTAAAATTAAATGCCCTGTAATATATTTATAAGCTTAAATTTATATTGTACCTTCTATTTACATAGTACATGTATTGGTACTCATTGAAAATAACAATTCCATTTTGTCTTATCTTATATTATAGGTTTCTCTTGAAGATGAGACTTCAAAACCGAGTAGCACAGAGGAGTTAAAGGGAATGTTGAAACAGGCAGGCACAGACCTAACCGTGAAATACCTCACTGGTGTGTGGATTTTCAAAAAAACAAACAAAAAACAAACTATAATTATTCAGATGTGTGTAGGCTATGAAAAATTGAATGGTTATATAATTTCATTTATGGCTACCTAGCAATTAATAGGTTTTTTTGTTTTTGTTTTTGTTTTGGTAATCAAAATGTTGAATTAATAGGTTGGAGATTCCTTATATCTGATTCAAGAACTGCCACACTCCAAAAACAGAAAATGTGAATGATTTTGTAAAAAAATCTGAATTTGTTCTAAAAAATCTGAATAACGTGCGGTACAGTCGATGATCTGCAAAAAATAGTCAACAAAAAGCAATTCTTGTCATCATCCTGCTCTAAAAGTGTAAGAAACAGAAGGGAAATGCATCAACTTGTAAGAAAGCATTTTTTACTGAATCTCTGGTTTAATTCTAGCACTGTAAAGGCAAAGTCCCTAAGAACATTTTTGTGTGAACTGCAAACAAACCACTGTGGGTGAATTTTGATAATGTCTCAATTTGTACTCAAGCTTGAGGTAACCTATCTGGTTCTGACTAGTTGAACCTGTGTATCGTACAAACTAACTTCGATAGCTTAAAGAGGATTCTTCAAAATACTGTTGTTACAGCTATATCAAGCAGTAGATCGCATCGGATAATTTTTCTGTTTTTTGTTTTGTTAATTTGTTTAGCAGTCAATCGAACGCTTCAGCCTGGTGCTACTGACTGCGTATGTGAAAGTGCAAGTTGCTCATGTAATAATAAAAGTAATAATAAATAGTAATAACAATAATAAATAATAATAATAATAATAATAATAATAATAATAATAATAATAATAAAAAAAATAATAACAGTAACAATGGTGATGATGATGATAATAATAAATAATAATAATAATAATAATAATAATAATAATAATAATAATAACAATAACAATAAAAATGGCAATAATAATAATAACAATAATAATAACGATACTTATAAAGATTGCCATTTAACAGTTGATAAAACTTCAGAGAGCACCAGTGTTATTATTTTCCTATTATTTATCTAAGACGCCCTCTCCGACCCACGGACACCGCAAGCTCACGCTGATATGCCGCGAAAAGGGGCCGCCATTTTTCTAAGCGATCTAGTCCTATTAATAGAAATCTATGACTGCGACATATCTATTCATTACAGATCTTTGTATGTATCTTGTGGTTCTTGAAAATAGATCTACCTTCCCAACGTTTTCTTAAAAATTTGTCTTAATATTCCCTGCATCAAGACCTAAAAATATTTTAATATTGTTTATTATCCTATTGCACCCTCTTGTTGGTTGTGTAGTCTTTGAAAGAGAGCTCCACTTATCTCGTTACATTTCTCTTTCATGTTCTCTGTCATTCCCATTGTTTCAACCTTCAAATCAATGCATGTAGTTTGAAAAAAAAATGATCTAAGCTCTTGATTGCAATATTAAAGGTTTGAGATTGTTGTTTAGCGTTCTACATCAGCAGCATATAGGCTATATTGTTATTGTCGACAAGGCAAATAATTGAGAATATTGATAGACTTTGATGTAGAATTTACTTCTGCTTGAAAACCCTGGGGGGGCGCGGTGGCCCAGGGGTAGAACATCGGCTTCCGACGCAAAAGGTCCCGAGTTCGAATCCTGGCTGTTGCAATCCCTACTGGTTGGGTTGGTGTCAGTATAATGTGACCGGCTGAGACAGGAGTCATGGTATCCCCACCCTGTCTCGTGTGTGGCAGCACATAAAATTGTCAGACGTCCGTCTTGGGGCCCGTCCACGATATAGCCATAAGTTGCTGATGTTGGACGTTAAAAACCCAACCAACCAAGCTTGAAAACCCCCAATTAATTACACTGAAAATGTAAAAAAAAATTATTCTGTTTATTTTATTACACAAAATAATCCAGCTATTGTTATTTGACTTCAGGTCGCATCACTTTTGAAGAGTTTTCTCGTCATTTGGAGAGAAGCAAGTTGGAAACTCAGAGTTTACCAAACGCAAAGGAAAGTCATCAAAATGAAACAGAAACTGAAGAGGCCTCCAATCTTCCTAATTTTGAGCTTATGATGGATCAAAATTTTTCTGGTGATGAAGAAGAAAGTGATGAGGACAATGAGGAGTCCCAAGTGGAATCAGATGATAGCAATGATGAACTTATGGATTCTGAGGATTTTTCGGATACAAAAGATCGTGATTGGATACCAGGGAAAAGAGCAAAAAAAATTGACAGAGGCAAAGGTAGAGGTTACTTAATGACATAACCTACATTAAATCTATTTTTATTTAAAGTAAAACTGAAGGCTATGAGATATTTAATCTGTTGCCTCCCCCCCGCCGCCCCCTCCCCCCCCCAAAAAAAAAAATTTAGGTTACAGATATTAGGCATGAACACTTACATAAAACAGAGACATAATGAAAACTGAGATTAATCACTGAAAGAAAAACTTTCTCATCAGACATAAAAATTAGGTTGTGTTTTCATTATGATTGAGAAAAAAAGCAATTCTCTTTCACTTCCAATCTGTCTGTCTGTATGTCTCTCTCTGTCTCTGTTTGTCTATCTGTCTGCCTGTCTGTCTTCAATGATACAATAACAAACAATCATTCAATATTACTGACAATGTTTAACAACTGTAGCTCATTAGGCTTGTAAGTTTGATCTTGGTCTACAATTTTTTTTTTCTTCTTTTGAACTAAAGATATTTCAATATGTTGCACCATGACAACAATTTATAAAGATGGTAGTTTGTCATAAAGAAATAGTTACAAAGACTTTTTTTTAGACAATTCGAATATGTGATAGACTTGTATTGTTATCATCGTTCTATACAATACGCAGAGTAACAAATGTCAGTGATAACACATTGACAAGAGTCCAGAGCAAGAATTATTTACATGTACAATTCTTCCCTCTCCAATAATTAACTTAATTCTACAGTAAAGAAAAATACCTTGAAGAAAGGGAAGGAGAAACAGACCCCAGAGCCGAAAGAATTGACTCGTAAGCCTCGCCGCGTAAGTTGAGCTTTAACTCTTCCTAGTCACTTGTCATTTTTAAGTAACCCCACAGCTATTTCTGTACAGCTAGTAAGAATATATTATACATTTTTCCTTATTCAATTTGCTCTTTAGGATCCCCCAGGGGATACTAGGATATGTTGAAAGGAGCAACAGATATTTTCATAGAGACAAATCTATTTTTTTAAGTTTATAACACATGCCGTTGCCTGTAATATATTTTTTATTATTATATAATGACTTTGCATGTATTCTAGTTAATTATACTATCACACGTATCAAGCACAGAGGCAGAAAAGATGTAGATCATGGATTTTAAAAAGTTCCCATGCTTTAGGAGAAAAGAAATTTATCTAGACACCTTGGTCCATTTTTTCCCATCAACCCAGAGCCTTTTGAACATAATTCATCTGCATTGCTCTTCTTTGTCACAAATTTTGGGCTGTTGGGATAAATTTAATTGTAATCGTTAACAATCAAGTTATTTTTCTACGCTTCTTTTTCTGTCTCTATATAAACATTTTTTGTTGTTTTTTTTTTAGCAAAGGAGGAAGCTGTTTGATCTCCCTAAGATCATGGCTGGCACTAACGGCAAAGCAATGCTGCTGAGGGCTCAAGGGAAGACTGATGAAGCTGTGCAATTATTTTTCGAAGTAATTAAACAAGGTGAGTTGGTACACTTTTATGAATTGGTAATCATGAATGATGCACATTCATAGATTTCAAAATCAATACTGTTTTTGTCTTACAGCTGGAACTGTGGAAAATTGTAGGCACATACATCCATCTTACATTGGAAGCAGAATTCAAATGAGAATAGTTGAGAACTTTTCTTTTTAATTTCAATGTGTGATAAGAACATCTACACATGGCTGTTTGCCAGCTCTCATTTAGTTTCACCCAGCCTGCCTCGCCGTGGCCGTGTAAACTTTGGCCTGTTTCTCCTCGCCACCTCCAATGGCTACATTTAGACTTTCCGCAACCAAGTATTTGTATCAGTATTTGCTCAAAACAAACCATTATTTTAGTTCGAATTATATTAAATAAGCTGCATTGGATATTTTTAAATGTTTAGAAATAAACAACTGTGTAAAAATACCATTTATAAGGCTTCAACGAACATTTTGAATGTCGGTGTTTATTGGGTCACAGTGAATCATATAATGAAGGGTCTTAAATAACCACTAATTACTCTAAAATGAGGCGAGATAAAGTTTAAAAAAAAGTAGAAATGGAAAGAAGAAAGGCCCTTCCTGATAACTTGTTAAAATTACGTCTGGATCATTCGCAAATGAGTTGGTAAATCCAGGTAACAGAATTATTTCACTTATTTATTTCATTTCAAAGCTCAGATCAATGAAACACAAACACGGTATCACAGTAAAGAGAGGATCTCACATGTATTAACATCAATTCAAGAAATTGGCAAAATCACCTTGATTCATCTGTAGCTTATTTAAATGTTTTGAATCTCTCTCTCTCTCTCTCTCTCTCTCTCTCTCTCTCTCTGTCTCTGTGTCTCTCTATCTCTCTCCCTCTCCCTCGTATCTTTCATTTGATTGTGCTATTCAATTTCGTTCATTGTTTCTATTTTTCTTTTACTCTACCGATAGCAAAATAATTGTGGCTGTTTTTCGATAGAAGTACGCCCATTTTATGTTTGTGGTTTAATGTTACATTTGTGTAAGGTAATGCAGACAGGTCCCCTCTTTTAAACAAGTTAGTCTTACCAAAACATTCTATTTCTCTATCAATTTTATAAGCTTTGGCTAGCTGCTATGTTTTACCCTCGTCCAAGTTGTCTGATATACTCTATAAAAAGTTATGCTGTAAACTCTACACAAATCCCTAAGATCATGGCTGGCACTAACGGCAAAGCAATGCTGCTGAGGGCTCAAGGGAAGACTGATGAAGCTGTGCAATTATTTTTCGAAGTAATTAAACAAGGTGAGTTGGTACACTTTTATGAATTGGTAATCATGAATGATGCACATTCATAGATTTCAAAATCAATACTGTTTTTGTCTTACAGCTGGAACTGTGGAAAATTGTAGGCACATACATCCATCTTACATTGGAAGCAGAATTCAAATGAGAATAGTTGAGAACTTTTCTTTTTAATTTCAATGTGTGATAAGAACATCTACACATGGCTGTTTGCCAGTTCTTCAAGTTTTTGTTGGTGACTTTGGTATGCTCCGTTGATGTTTGTAATTTTCTTCTCTTGAACTCTTGAAATTTGGCAATGGATGGCACTCAATAATATATATGAATTTGTAAGTTCTTACTAAATAGTGTTAAGGTTTTTCTATGATATACAAATGTTGAAGGTGTGCACTATTTTTCCCACTTCTGTATTAATTTTACAAACTGAGAAATCTGACAAACTACTACAGAAGCTAAAAAAACTCATTAAAAAGAACGACTCAGACTGCATTTTTTTACACACATAAAACCAAATCACATGTAAAACAATGCAACTGTTCATATAAATAGTCCACCTAAATTAAGTAGTAAAACAATTACTTAGAAATTTAATGAAGAAAACACAACAGTTTTCCTTCCCAACACATACCACAAAAAGTAAGTAATAAAATAAATATATGAAGAGATTATGAATATGAATTTAGTGCATCTTGCACAGAAGAGAATAATCTTTGAAGTGATACTAAACATGCCTATACTCAAAAGTTAAAATTTGATCGTGATTAAATTGGAATGTGTGAATTTCGGAACACTTTTTACTGCACAAGTGCTACTCACCGTCACTCACTGTGATTAATCACCGTCTGCCAGCCGCGTGTAGCTACTGAGACGACTGCTAAGTATGGAGGGAGTTTCAGCAGGTCCCCCAAACTAAATTACTGCCCTGAGCGTTGGAGCAAACACGTGTACAACCTATCAAACACATACTGTGTTTATCTGTGCTTCCCCTTTGGGTTGCTTAACCTTTTGAGCCCTGAACTCCTGAGCCTACAATATCTCTCTACCTGGGCTCCGCAACAGGGCTAGCTCGAGGTCTAGGTTTAACTATTTTGTCCAAACTAGATCTAGAAAATTCGTTATCTGAAACAGACTCTAATCTAAATCACTTTCTCTGAAAATCCATCAAAATTATCCATCACAAATTGTGCACTAAACCTAGCTTGTTTGCTAGTGCTACTTGTACAAAAGGACTCAAAGATACAAGAAAAACAACCGGCACTGGGCGCAGGGGGTGCAGTCATTTTCTAAAGTGTAAGGGATGTGGAAACCCCGTATATGGGCCAGGGAAATCCCTTTTTGTCTTTGTTTTTTTTTTAATGTTTATTTGGAGGGGGCTTACCAATGGGTATCCTCAGACTGGTTCACCAGTCTTACGGTGTGGCTAAAAATAACACCTAAACCGGTATACCTATCTTACAAGTTCAAAGGTTAAATTTGGAACCTTAGAATAGTCAACAATTATAGATGATTAGATCAAAAAAATTTTTTTTTTTATTTTTTTATTTTTTTAATTATTACTATTATAAAAGAACAAAAAGGAAGATTACATCTCACCATGTATGGTTCTCTTTTTTTTCCCCAGCCCCTAAAGCTGCAGCTCCATATGAAGCTCTTGGCAGCATCCAGGAAGAGAAAGGCAACATCAGGGAGGCAATAAAAGTAAGAGTGTAAATCTGTTGTTGTAATTTTCCATTTGCCTTTCTTATTTGTTTATAGTGTCATTTTACCATATGGCTTTTTTTTTTTTTATTAGAGTTAAGATTTGCCACAAAGCTTTTCAGTTTTCTTTGTTTAATACATACCTGCTACATACAGAAGTGGCAAATTTGTCCTAAAATTGAGAAATTGAGCAGCTCTGTTCTCCTCTTTCTTATTTGTTACCTGCTGAGTGTTTGAGGTTAACATTTATAGTCAGCATTCAGGAACATTTTGAAATCTATCTTCTTGGTGATTTTTTAGTTTTCAAGGTTGGTTAAAATACTTTCTGTTATACTCTTTGACCATATAAGTATTATGAAATCATTAATAATTTTTCAAAAATATTCTGACATACAATCTGTTTCAACAGATGATGATTGATGCCTAGCTCATATGCTGTTTTTATCTGAATTATTCTCAGTTCTTCATGGTGGCTGCAAATCTGCGTGGAAGATATGCTACTGAATGGCTAGATATTTTGGAAATGTGCCTCAAACTAAATGATGATAAACTTGCAATGACATGCTTTGTGAAAGGTAAATACATTTGCATGGCTGGAAGATAGATGGAACATAATTTTATTATGTTCATTGCTTTACACACTACAGATTTATGCCTGTGGAGCTGCTTATTTCATAGAGAAACAGTATATCTTTAGTATGTAGTTGATAAAAACATAATTTTTAATATAGATATTATACTTTCAGTCAAGTTATTTTTATTCAACAAATCTCAGGACTTTGTATTAACTTTTAAAACATTGCAAATTTGTTTGGCTTACACCAAATGCTAAGATTTTGACATAAGTCATTTTTGCTACTTTTTAGATAATCTATAAAAACCTTTTATTTCCTTTTTTTCTGCTTCATAGATCTCGTTTTCACCTTTACAACAATATATCACTTGCATTTTTGGAATAATTCTCATAATACCATAATCATAGCACTGTGGCTTAGTGGGTGTTTATTAAAAAAAAAAATAATAAAAACCCAACAACTATCCATATTTGACTTGAGACATAATTTTTCATGTACTTAGAAACGCAATGGGGGAATAAGTGGAAATAATAAAGGTTTTCTGTGAGAGACACATAAGTTTTTCATGTTTTTTATGTGTTTATTCCATGAATTGGATTTCTTTTATAATTTAAAATTGTTTTGCATCAATCTTTGCTGTTTGCTAGGTTTGATAGCAGCAAGCACAAATGAAGACAAGATTAGAATCTTAGCCAGGAAAAGTAGCTACTTCACTGAAAAGGAGAACCATCCAAAATCCCTCCAAACCAGGGAGCAGATGCTGCCATACCTGGCCAGGGACAATCCTTCAACCACTCTGGCCTTTGCGAGGGATCTTGTCCATGTGAGCCTCAGTTGGATTTAAAGTTTACACTCTTGAACCCATATGAAAAAAAATATATAATTATGTATAACTGAAAAAGAGTGGAAAAGCAGTAAATATCACCTTCCTGTATGTTAATTGATTTTTCATACATTAGTTTGTGTTTTTATGAATTTGGAATTTTTAAAATATCTATTTTAGCTGGTTTTGTTTGTTTGTATTTTATAATTTGGGAGGGGGCGGGGTAGTTTTCGAATTTAAAGGCTCAGGACATGAGAAAAACAGGTTCGTTTTTTGTTTTGTTCTCTTGCGTGATACCTCAAAACAATAATTCTGATAATTTTGTGCTTCCTCTGGCAGCTGCACATATGACTAAACTTGAATATAGAAACAAAGAACTCAGAAGAAAAAAAACCCAAAATGTATTGAACTTAAAGATTTATAATCGTTTTTTTCTTTTTTTCAGGACTATTTAGAAGCAAAAGATGTTAATGGTGCTATTTCAACTTTGCAGTTTATTACCAAGGAGTATTCCGATGACATTGATTCTGAAGGTACTAGTCACTGTGAACATGAGACACTGTTGTATTCTATTTATGTCAAAGCCCAAATCTAAAATTCCATGTTTTATAACCATTTTAAGTATTTGGAAGACTTCCAGGGCCTTTTCCTGTTTTCCTTTTGGTTGTTGTTACAAAACTTTTAATGACATGTATGATGCATTCCATCTTGTATTTATCATTTTTTATTTATCATATTCTTTGTTAGGTGTCATTTTTTATTAATTGAAGAACATTTTTTAAAAGAACTGGATGAAAATTGAAAGTGTCATATGATTACTAATACAATCACACAGTTTTGTTCTTAATCACAACAGTTAAGAGATTCAACAAAAAGTTTGTTTACTTAAAACATTTCCACAGATCAATAGTCTCAGGCGCTTTTGTTTGTTTCAGATATTCACAGCCTTGTAGAGCTTTACATGGACCAAAAGAATTATCTCAAGGGTGTAGAGGTAATCCATATTTTTTTTTTTGTAGGTGGTTTGTAAAAGCACATCTACCAACATTACTGTTTAGGGGTAATTTATTACACCATAGTGTGACAAATTACACCTTACGTGCGGTTCTTGTTGTATTACGGCGAGTTGAAAAAGGTATGATAAATTCAGTTTCTAGCCACTGGTTCAGCCCAACAAAATAGACTTCATTCAAACAATATATGACTATCGATATTATTTATCCGATTATTAGGTACTTTCGTTTTCACCTATTCAATACAGTGACTATTACCATTATTTTTATTGGTTGATTTAACGTTTATCGAAAGTCAATTTAGTGTCGATCATAATTCGTTTGGGTTATGTTCATTAACGTAATACGCAGTCGATGTATGCATTGCAAAGCATCAATTTGCATCGATCAATGTTGTGACATGGCAATTGTAAGTTCGAGAAGTAAGGATTCGCCATCGTATTGCATATAAGATCTCAGTTAAATGTGGTGTGGGCTAGATCAAGGCTCTTATTATCTAACAGAAAGAGTTTATCACTGGTAGTATATCTTCTTTCTTCTTTGAAGGAATTGGTAAACAAATTTTACCTGTGCTAAAGCACTATATAATTTTAAAAATTTAGTCACGGTGCTTCATGTTCCTGTGATCTATGATCCGACTCTCTGCCACTGGTGCTTGTGATCAGTGCATAAGGATGTGCATGTTGCGCCCACGTGAAAACGATGAGGTACCTTAAAAGGAGTGAACCCGCCTTAGAGACAGTGGTGGTGTTCAGGCAAAAAAGTTATTCCTACATGCAAATAGGGACTTATGAGTTATGCCAGATGGAAAAATTTTAATATCTAGGGGCGATGATAACAGAAAACGGTAAATGCAAAACAGAAATAAAGACAAGAATATGAAAAGCCAAACAAACATTTCAGGAAATGAAACATATTCTTACTAATAGCAAATTAGCCCTGAAGGTGAGACAAGTTCTAAGGTGCTATGTACATCCACTCCTTATGTACGGAAGCGAAACTTGGACATGAAACAAACAGCTGGAGAGACGTATCACAGCAACTGAGATGACTCTGAAGAATGCTCAAAGTCTCATCAACGGCGAGAAAAACAAACGAAAGTGTAGTAGGCACTGGAATAAATCTCCTCAATAAAATCAGGACACAACAAGCAAAATTCGTTGGCCATGTCATGCGCAGACATAGTAAAGAACGTGTTATTTAATGGAAAGATAGCGAGAGGGAGAAGAGATCTGGGAAGGGCTAGGAAGATGGATCAGTGGCAGCAAAAGGATCGACTTGAGGACAGAGAGATGTAGATGGGCATGCTCGCCAATGCCAACCGGCACAGCACAACATGATGATGATATCGCTTCAATTATAAACTCCACTGCCATTTTATTCTCTTAAAATCAGTAGAATATTCAATCCACCAGTCAAACCTTAAAATCATGATGAAAACCGAAACAAAAGTACAGTGTAATGATTGTTCAAACTTGGAACCAGAAATAGGGAAGAAGTAGGGGGTTCTGTTGTAGATCATTTGGACCAAATTAAAGCCTAAGTATTATATCGTTAACATGAAACAGGTACACACGAAACTATGTTTCTTTTTAGAATCTAATGAAGAATTAACTTTCAAAACATTCTCAAGGCTTTGTCATCTAGCATTGACAGGCATTCAATTATTAACATTTAGTGTCATAAAAGATCATCTGATATTATAATTATCTAGATATAGATTTTCTACTTTAGATTAAAGCTTGGTCACTAAGGCATAAATCCATTAATGCAGAGTTCAATTTACAAATCAGTGTTTTTTCTTAGATCTAGTAGGCTCTCTATAGCTAACTGTGTTTACATTTGGCTCTAAATGACAAATTACATTATAACAGGGTTTGTAAAAAAGAGTGTTCTTTCAGCTTACACATATACCACCATGGTATTAATGAAATACATGATTTTTTTGTGCATTAAATCATTCTATTTTTAAAATCTGTTTCACAATTTGTGCACCCATGAACCTTAATTAATTTGCAAGTTTACCCCAAGTTGCCCAATATTAAAATACTAATTAGTTTTACTAAATAAATGCATTATCTACACTCCTCCTAACCTCTTTGGACTTAGAGACATGTGATCATCTCTAGATATAACCATCAAAATAATACATTTCAATTTTATATCTTTGAAAAAAAGGCATTGGTTCTTCGTCAAGTAGACAACCTATTCAATTTCTTTTTAGGTTTTAAGTTAGTTAAGGGGTCTGACACTGAGTGTGCATGTTTCCGGTATTTTATTACTGCAAAGTTCCAAAAATTACTCTAAGTGGCAGCTGATATTACTCTGGGACAAAATTTAGGTTGGCAGGTCTGTGAAAGGATGTATTACATTGTTTAAATCTTGTTATTAAAATAATGAGACTTCAATTTTCTTGCTCTGTCTTAATAAATGTCTTTTAACTATCTCTACTACCTAATATTATATTTCAAATAATAGAACAAAATGAAACAAAATATTTATAGGATCCTCAAATACATTTCCTGAATTATGTAAATGTGTTGGAAAAAAATAGCATCTATGTATACATATTTGAATGCCTCTCTGTAACCTTTGATAAGATTGTTGTTAAACACTTAAGGGTAAAAATAATCAACATAAAAATGCTTTCACAAGGACTATCAGTGGGTATAAAACATCTTTTTTTCATCACAAAACTCTCTCCTCTCAAATCTCTCTTAATATGAACTGCTTGTTAATGATAATTTGGACATTTTTTCTCCATCAGACAATCATCAAGCATTGCGGTGTTACTGCAACATTCTCATCTGGAGTCCCAAGGGTCCAAGATATGTTTACAACTCTTCAGGAATTTTCAAGAAAAGAGAAGACTTTGCAGAGGTTTGAGTGTCGTCTGTTTATTGCCTAATATACCTAGTGGGATATTAAAAAAAATATCTCTTTGTTTCCTTAGTATTGATCATCCAAATTAATGCCATGTAACAAATGGAAAAAAACAAAACGTTCTTATACATTTTTTTAATTTTTAAATTACCCTTTCCAACCATCTAATTACCTTTTCAGTAAAATTTTATGATTCCTAAAATCTTTTTACATGTTTGTGTGTAACTGACATTTTCAAAAAATAATTTAATTTAAAAATCGACTAAATTGCATTGCAGGCTACTTTTGCAACATACCATTTTTAATGGACCAGTAGTAGAACATAATTATTTCAAGTACAATTGATTCACACAGCAGAAGAGTTTTAGTCATTTTAAATTTTGTACATAAGGAATCCGAAATCCTACCGCACAATTTTAACAATGAAAGAATTAAGATCTATCTAAATTAATCTAGATTTAATGAGAACAAGAAACTTTCAATCTGTTATTCGAAGTTTTGATTGAATCCCAAACAATTCCAGTTATGAAGTTTCCACTGTACTTAGTTGAAGGAAAATTGTCTAGGTATTGAAAAACGATCATATAGAAATTCATGCATTGTGCAATGCTAATAAAAGAAAAAAGAAAACACACTTTTTCGTAAAAATTAGATTTCTTAAACTATATAGTATATTTTAATTGCTAAGAATTTAAGAAAAAAATCGGGAAGGAACCGTTTTAGTCATAATCTCCGACACCTACTGACTGAGCCATCTAGCACACCAGGAGAATGAAGGGCTAATAATGTAATATTCCTGCTTTGCATTGAAACAAAATTTGCTGTCTCCATACACTGTTCTTCACAAAGCTAAAAGGTTACACTTAGAGTTATAGACATTCATTGATTCTTTCATCAAGTACAGGGTCTAAAGCAGACATAGGTTATCATAGCATGCCACTCATCTCTTTGTTCAAACAAGTTTAGAAAGTCTAAATTGCTCCTGTTTTTATTGGTTGCCCATCTGTTGATACTATCGAAGTAGGTAATTCTTTGTCTACCTCTACTTCTTTTACCATCTATTTTTCCAGTTAAGGCTGATATACTTTTGCATCAATTAAGATGTCCCACATATTCCTTTTGCTTTTTCTTACAGTTTTTACCAAAGATCAATCTATTCTAGCCTCATCTAGCACATCTTTGTTTGATCTCTTATCCTTCCATGATATTCTTAATATTCTTCTTAAGGTCCACAATCCTGTGCTTTAAGTCTTTTTCGAACATCATCTGCTATTGTCCAACTTTCCCAAACTATACAAAATGATTGACCAAACATGTGCATTGAGAATCCTTAGTTTTGTTCTTAATCCTATATTTCTGGGGTTTTTTTTTAGAATTATAGACCTTAGAGCATGATAATCTGCAAATAATTTTGCTGGAAATCTTTTTAGTTGACATAAAAAAATATAATCTTGTCTCTTTAATTTTCTCTTTCTCCGTAAAGATTGGACTTCCCAACTGAAATGCCTATCGACTTGAAGTCGAAGCTGCTGCAGTGCCTTGTGCGGATCAAAGTTCTTCAAAACCTGCATGTACTAGAGGTAGCCTAATTATCTCATATGATTATTACAGATTTTTTGTGAAGGCCAGATGAACCTTGAATGTTACAGACCTTAAATGTTACAGATTTGGGAACTATTTTATGGTTTACATTTATATCAGGGATGTTCAACCCATTTTTGCTTCTGGGATTATTTCTCTGTTCAATTAACACTACAGTCTTTTTTTACATCATTGATTTTCAGTCTTTCAGCCTTGCATGAAGAGAAATTAAAAAAAAAATAGTGTTGTTTGACAATATAGTTTATGTCATTGTAATTTGATAAAAGAAACAATCATCTTGAACCATGAAGCAGCACTGAAGTTTAAACCCTTGAGGTGTGAATAGAGTAGACCAGTGTAAGTCTAAAATCAACAAATTTGTTGCCTAAGTAGCACTGGTAACTAACTTATGTGAATACATGCATTCTTTTACTTTAAAACAGGGTCTTATCTCTAGCATTGTGACAATGGATGCTGAGGATTATGGCGATGTGTTCTATGATGTTGCAGAGACAATGGTGGTCTGCGATTACCACAGTACTGCGCTGCCTATACTGGAAGCACTGGTTAGCTCAGAAAAATACAATGAGGTGAGTTTTGGGTTTGATTGTTTGGTGTGTTTAATGAATAAATTTGGAAACCCAGTGCTCAACATAGAATTGAATTGAGTGGGTAAAAAGACACTTAAGTCAAATTTTTCCTTAAATGTTATATATTAAAAAATATTGCATCATTACTCATGTTATTGAGCCTCAAATACAACTTTACCCTCTTCATCACTTACTTTTTCTTATACAACCATAGAAAAGATTTCTTTTACACTTAACCAGAACTGTCAAAGTTCAAAGAAAAATCACTCAAAATTTTTGTAAAATAGGCGCTCTGAGGTTTGTATTCAAAACATACATTTGAAACCCTGTCTATCTGGCCATACTTATGAACAATTTTTATTGAAGTTTTGAAATAAAGGCTCATACAAGGGATAGTTTCTTTGTTTTAAAACAAACATTGAATATTTTTTTTTGTAAAAATAATGTTGAAATTATTTTAAGCTACTTCTTGAAAAGAAAGTAAAACTTACTTCTGTGCTGTATCATGATTCCCATCACCCAATTTGTCAAGCACATTGTTTTAACCCTCAGGCAGCAGTATGGCTGACACTGGGTCAGTGCCGCAATGCTCTTGGGGACCTATCTGCTGCAATTGAAGCTTACAAATGTGTGGTGGACATGGCGCCGGCTCATCATGAGGCCAGGGTGACTCTGTCCTCACTGCTGCAGCAGATGGGTCAGAATGAGGTGGCTCTCCAGGTCCTCTCTCGAGGTGAGGCACCTCTAACTATTATCATCTGATATCTTATTAAATAGGCGTTTTATTCAAGAAATTGTTCAAAATTCTTATGTCTTTTTTTGAATTTTGAAAATGATCTTAGAAATATTTTAAGATTTTTTAAATAGCACCATATATATAAGTTTTTTTTTTTTAATAACTGATATGAAGAAGTTTTATGTATCTCATAATTTAGTAAGGGGTACTACCTTTTGATTGTTTTTGTGTTGCTTTGTTTTTTTGTTTTTTTTTTACTTTCTCGCCATATTTTATGTTGCTCTTTTTTTGATAAACTGATATCTTTTCCCTCCCTTCTCATCTATACAGAGAGTGAAGAAGGTCTCAGCCAGGGAGACTTGGAATTGCTGCTACACAAATGCCAACTGCTCCACTCTCAAGGAAAGACAAAAGAGTTCATGGCAGCTGCTCTTCGCTTGCTTTCTCTCATGTTGCCAAGTCAGTTTAATCCTGACATGGTTAGAAGTGAGTCACAGCTTATCCCAGATTGCCAGGTTTATTGAAGTGCCATCTATACAATTGACAAATCTCTACTATATATTTAGGATCTTTGATGAGTGCTTACATGTTTGTTGTGGAATTGATTCATGCTAGGAATAGTAGGCATCTTCTTGTTATTTTTCTCTGCTTGACTATTTATAACCTGTGATTAACTTTGAGTTAAAGGAACAAATTGTTTGAAAAAGTAAGTTATTCAAAATAGCTATCACCCTTATCAAGGATTGTTTTCATGTATGATATAAGCATGAATAATATCAGGTTTTAAACAAATGGTGTTCAAGGTGTCAGATATGGCTGCGTATGGAGTGTATATATATTTTTACTGATGCTTAAACAGTTAACGGGTCTTTTCTGTTAGTATAGACAATTTCAATACATTACAGCTTTACTTAAATTTATGATCTGAAATGATTGACACTTTTCCATTTTTTTTTTTTCTTTTAATTCTGAACAATATGTAAACAAATATATGTCTTGAGGCTAGACATTGACTCAAAGAAAGAGGCTTTGAAACATGATTGTTTCATTGGAACATTCATTTTCCAGGCTTCAAGGATTTTCAATCTAACTCAAGTCTGATAAATGCCTGATACTGTTTTTTAGTGGTAATCAAGAGTCAAATTATTATTCTTTGTTTAGCCATGTCTAGAAGTAAATCTTTAGTTGTAAGGTAAAAAGGGACTGGAAATGGTTATGAATCCTAACCTTGAAAGTGCACCAGTTAAAATTTTAACAAAGATAGTGAATTACTAATCAAAAATATCAACAACAAAATTCCCTGAACCTGCATAAAAAGCTGAGCAAAAAAAACAAGTTTGGTTTCAGCATACAGCATGTTAGTATTCAAGGTAACAGATTTATCAGTTTTCAAAAGTAAAGACTTAATTTTGCTTGCCTGCTTCTGCCATCATTTTAAAAAGTATTAATGACTACAGAACAGTGCAGATTTGTTCAAAACATTTTTTTTTCTTCATCATGCCTTAACATGTCTATTTGAATTATAAATTTATAGCTTTTACTTTTACTGAAGTAATGACTTTTAAAAATATGAAAAACATCAGTTTCAGTCCAGAATCTTTATATATTTTGTTTCCTTCCCCCACCACCGCCCGTGTCCCCCACCCTCCTCTTGCCAATAATCTTTCAGCATTCATGAACATGAAGACAACTAAAGCCAGAAAGAAGGCATGTTTGCCAAGGATTCCATCAAATGAAGGTATGTTTGATCATAAAAGATAGTTGATGAATCAGATTTTTTTTTTTAATTTTCATTGTTGGACATTTTAACTTTTTAGAAAAATTAATTGAAAGTAAAACTAAAAAGGTCTAATATTAGAACATATATGTAATTTTTAGTGTTTTACAAAATTATCATCATCTTATTTAGAGTCCCAGACTTGATGTGCCCAGGTTTGGGGTTTTCTTCTCTCTAAAATATACTGAAAATTTTTTTATTTTGATGTTTCTCTGTCTTGTAAATATTATGTTTTAAATAAGCATTTATAGACAAATTTTATGAATTTCTTTTTACCACATTAATCAGATTTATTATCAAACTCACATTGTAGCTTTACATACACACGTCTATAATCGTAGGGCAAGAGAAGCTCTCTTTATGATTATAACCGCCAAGGCTCCCGGAGGAGACAATGTACAGTAATGAGTTCCATTTGTTATGTTTACATTCTCTTACCTTAAGAGAAAGTGTGCATACCTTGACCTCTGTCTTAATATGAAACAGCCTGATTGAGGATTGAATCCAGAACGTTGTGACTAGAAGCTGCACTCTTTACTGGCTAAGCTGCTTTGGCCCCTTATACATACATGAAAGCAAAAGTATAGTTATTTTTGTCTTGTTTCAAATAAATTTACACCCTCATTTTTTCATGTGTGTTCACATCATTTTGATACTCACAATGATTATAAGTTTATTGAATCATTCAAGAATTCACTAAACTTGTTTCAGATCCAAGTTATCTGGAGAATAAAATCAGTAAAGGCATGTCTCAAATTGATCGACTCAAATTTTGCAGCAACTTTTGGGACATCTTTTATAAGGTACGGTAATGGCTGGCTTGTATTTTCTTTAAGAAATGATGAGATGCGCTTTATAATTATAGATTCAATAATTGAGTGAAATTCACTCTTGCTCTTTTATTCAGAATCTTCAGTGGCAAGAAATTGCTTTTGTGGATTCTTCAAAATAGGAAGAGAAGAAAAAAAATTAGGGGGTAATGTGTTAATAATAATAATAATAAGTCTATCGCACATAACCACTACACAAAGGTGGTGCTCGATGCTGTGTTTAGTATATAATTATGTTATTAAAGTTACTTTGATCATAATCTTCCGCAGATCCGTTGCAATGTATGGTTTCGGCCTAGTCACCATTTTTCCTGTGTTTTCCTCCTTTCTCCTCCTTTTTCCTTCTTTCCTTCAAAGTACACCAATAGTGGGATTTTACTATTGACTGGTGTCAAATTGATTACACTGTTATCCATTTCGACCTGTTTAAGAAAAAATGTGTGGCTGGTGAACAATGCAAATCGCAGAAGTTTACCTTTTAGCAGTATCGATAATACGGCATCATCTAACTGTAGCTATGTGCAAGAAAATATGATTCTCAATTCTAACATACATAGCGGAATTTTACCTTTGAGCAGTATTGACTATAAGTTTACTGTGTCAACTAATTTGATCGTTTTTCGAAAAAAATGTGATATGCCATTATCAGGAAGCTGCAGTTACTGCAGTTTGTCAGAAATATGTTGTCTTTGTTTTGACTCGATCCCTCGGATGTTTACAACATACCTGCTAGTTCTTTTTCTTCTTCTTCTTCTTCTTCTTCTTCTTCTTCTTCTTCTTCTTCTTCTTCTTCTTCTTCTTCTTCTTCTTCTTCTTCTTCTTC
>RQTK01000795.1:5542-21285 GCA_003991915.1 Elysia chlorotica | reverse complement strand
CTTCTTCTTCTTCTTCTTCTTCTTCTTCTTCTTCTTCTTCTTCTTCTTCTTCTTCTTCTTCTTCTTCTTCTTCTTCTTCTTCCTCTTCTTTTTAATGGGTCGTACGGCAGTCCTAAGCCTGCGACTAACCACATATTTTTGTGGTTGGGAACTCAGAAGGGAAAGTTTTGACCTGTCCAAGACGACCACCTGTCCAAGACGACCACTTTGACTCAGGATCTTCAGTGGTTGTCTTAGACAGGTTTGACTGTACCTAACTTTTATATCTTCAGCAGTTGACAACTTTGATATGGGCGTAAATTTACTCAATCTCTCTCCGTTCTTACAATGATTGCTTTTCTTGATGGTTTCTAAGTCTTTTAAATTAATTAACCTTTTCATCAGCAAAATATTGTTAAAATCTGCCACTATAAATTATTTTATATAGTTATATATATGTAAATATCAGATGCTCTTTGTGCATCTCTTCCGCCAGAATGTTGAGTTTCTGTGTCTCAAAGCAGGTCCAGTCAACGATAATGTTTACCACCTGGTCAGAAATCTTGTTAGTGATGTAAGTTGCTTTTTGTAAAGAACAGTTGTCCAATAGTGATAAAAAAAGTGTTGCTAAACTTAGCCGATTTTTTTTCGATGTTATTTCTGATTACATATCACTGGTTGTGATGCAATTAACAATTTTTAAAAATCTTTATGTTTGATGTTTTACAAAGACTTCATTTGTTGCGATTCAAAGATGTGCTGAGCTTTTTCACATTTGAATACACTAATGGACTACACATTCATCCATAATGCATACATTAAGTTTTTATTTCCTACACTTTTTTGGTTTGTTGTTTTTTGATTAATGTTATAGATTAGAGAAATATATTTTGAGATAACAGCAAACACATGTGCTTAAGGTTTTGGCAGCCATCTCTAACTAGAGTGCAAATGCTTTGTTCTAATGAGCAGTTTCTTGTGAATCAGAGTCAGACTTGTTTTTTAGTTTCTGCTACCAAAAGAGAAGCTGCAACATTTGTTTTCAGTGTTAAAATGCTGCATGAGTTAAGCCAAGGATTCGTTTAGTTAAAAAGAAAACATCTCTTTTCCAGTGCAAAAATAATTCGTGTGCTTCAGGATACACATGTGTTTAAGGTTTTGGCAGCCATCTCTGAAGTGAATCAAAATCCCTTTGGATCAAAATAAAAAATTTTTTTTTATTACATATGTGATTTGAAAAACTTAAGATCATCATTCCTGAAAGTTGAAGTTATTCAACATGCTTAAGATGCGTGTAAAAAAAGCCAAGAAATTAATTCAACAAGAAAAGAAAAGCCTTTTGAACTTTGTGCAGTTAAAATGATCTTGTTCGAAATTTTAAATATCTAATTCTATGTAAACTTTTTTTTGCCTAAATTGCATGGATCATAATGTCTTATGCTTGATCTATCTAACCACATGCGGTTCGTCTCCAGAACACGGAGAACCATCAGGCCTGGAACCTCTACAACTATATATTGACACGCATGAAGGGAGCTGGTGTCGATCTCAGGTTCACTGTCAGGGCGCTCATGAAGGTTTGATAAAAAATAACTCTTTACACTACTACAATAGTGTGTGTGTGGGAAAGGGGGGGGGGGGGGGGGGGGGGGGGGGGGTGCAAGGATAATCTCTAGAGAAGTGAAAACTGCAAATTGAAAAAAAATTTTGTGCAATATTCTCAAACACACATCTCTCTTATCTCTTTCCATCTATCTATCTGTCTCTATCTCTTTTTCCTTCTATATCTCTCACTCACTCTCTCTCTCTTTCTCTCTCTCTCTCTCTCTCTCTCTCCTCTCTCTCTATCTCTCTCTCTCACTCTCTCTCTCTTCTCTCTCTCTCTCTCTCTCTGTCTTCTCTCTCTCTCTCTCTCTCTCTCTCTCTCTCTCTCTCTCTCTCTCTCTCTCTCTCTTTCTCTGGTTTCTTTTATCTAAATTTCTTAAATTCAACCATCAATGCAACTTGAACAAAGCAGTTTTTGGTGTTTTTTTCTTATTAAAAATAACCAAGCACAGGTGCTGTAAGTTTTCTCCAGACTTTGAAACAAAGGAAAGTAGAAATAAAAACACTTCGTTTTTCCATAATTTTACAAACACAGAATTTCTTGCAAAGCTTAGTAATATTATGATATACATATTTAGATTATTAATTTTTACAACTTATCATTGTTTCTCTGTTAACCGATAATTTACGGGAGCTCTCGCTTCCGCCAGCTACGAAACGAGTTTGGCATACACCTTACGTGTGATTAGCAGCTTCAAATAATTTTCCTCTAGAAAAAGAGGATGAACACATCGTCAATGAAGAGTTCTACTTTCGATAGCCGTTTACCGCTTTAGAAAATATAACATGGTTACCGAGCTACTTTTTTTTACAAAAACACTGATCAGCTATCTATTCTTCTGGCAGAAGTAAACACATTTGAGATAAAATTTGCTCTGCATGCACGTTGAAACTATGGAATAAACGTTGTAAATGCCGTTGCTTCCTTAAACAAACAGGTTTCTTTCGATCGATAGAAGTTCCAACATTCATTTTCACTTTACAGCTCGCAAAATGTCGGTCTTGTTAGCGATTTAGACCACCTCGAAATGACTTTTCGTTTTCTTGCTCAGCTTACTCAGAATGCTAGTCTTAAAGATGAAGATGTTGAAGATAGATGTTATCCAGTAGATGAGGAAGAAGGAGAGAATGGAGACAGTGATATTGGAGTAGATCCTAAAGATGCAAGTAGTGATGGAGGTGACGGAAGCATTGCAAACGTAGAGCTAGACGTAGATCTACTGGACTTTGATAATGAGGAGATTGCAAGCGCCCAAACAGACTATGAATTAGTCTGTTCATTGCAGCTTCAATTTTTTTAATTGCTGTGAATGATTTGTTCTCAATGTGTCTAATGGCATATAAACAAATAATCGACATACAAAAATTCACCTGATAACACAATTCACAATACACACACACACACACACACAAAACTTGTAGTGCAAGGAAAATGATCTTTTTGCCAACAATTTTGACTTTTTAAATTTTTTTCAAAAATTCTTCAACCATAAATGTTTCAAGTTGTATAATTATGGTTAGAAAGTGCATCCAATCTTCTTTCTAAATCATTTTTTTTTTCATAATGTTTTCTCTTTTGAGAAAAGCGTGACAACTAATTCAAAAACATCAGTCTATACACAAATGTCAGTAAATTACTATTGTGAAGTATAGCGACTGGTCAGTAAACTAAGTATTAAATTAGTTTTAGTAACACCCTGTTTGTTCTCAACATTTCAGAATCCAAACAGCATACCCCTTTCTATTTTAAATGGAAATGAACGTCTGATATCCAGCACATACACCCAGGCTGTTGGTGAGAACCAAGCAAGTTTTTTCTTTTTAGAGAAGAATTTTGCAATGATTTACATAATTATGCTTTAGTATCTTTGTCTGCTGAAATACTCATCATTTTTGTATGACTATCCAAATGTGGTATTCGGGGCATTCAAGTAAAGCTGAAACTGAAAGTAACATTGTAAATGATGGCTGAGGTTGTTACTATGGTTACAATTATTATGTTTTGATTTCAGATATATTTTATTGTTTTTTAAAGAAGATAAAAATGATAAATTATGAGAATTTGTCTCATGCCAGTTTTCCTCTCTACCAAACAGCGGAGTACATGGATGTGTTTAAAAAGATGCCTGATAATGATATGGTAATTCTCTGCTCAGCTATTTCCCTTCTTCACATTGCTTCAAATGCACATGTTGTCAGAAAGAATAATCTCATCCTACAGGTTCGTTTTTTTCGTTTTATTTCCTTCACTCACAATTAAATAACATTTGAACTTTGTAATTATTCAGTAAATAAAATAAATGTTGTACATTTATATTTCTATACCGAATGGAGATAATCAACTTCTCTACCCATGCCTATGTACACTTTTGTATACCTTACAGTTTAAGATCTCTTTGTGGTGTTGAATACAGACTACAGTAAATCAACTTAACTTGATTATAAGGAAAGTGCTTTGCGTTTCCAAGCTTGAAATAAAATGTGCATGGTTCCAGATTTACATTCTTATTTTTGATATTATCTTGTAGTCATTACTTTTAATCTTGCATTTCTTGCAGATCACATCTTTGTTAAATGTTTATCGTGAGATGCGTGGTGAGTGTCAGGAAACATACTACAATATAGGCAGAGCCTGGAATCAAATGAGTAAGTTTTGATATAAAAAACCTGCCATTTTTACTCGTTTTTGTATCATATTTTACAAAAGATACATATTCAGTTATGAAAAAAATAAGCGCTTCTTTTTTCAACACACATATTTCAGAGATGTATCTAATTATGTGTACCTTATGTAGACATTCGAGCCTTATTGAAATTATCACTATTATTGTGCTTATGTCATTTATATGCATATCAGAATTTGTGTGACATTGCTAAAAAGTTAGACTCCTTTCTAGCTAAAAAAAAAAAAGATTAGTTTACCACGTACTGCTGTAAACATTTTTATATTACCCTTTTCATGTAACTCTGACTATCTCTTATTTCATAGAGTGCAACTACTAAAAAGAACTACAAAAATGCAGGATGGCAGCTTAAGATTTCTGAAAAATGTTTGAAAAGAACTACGCTAAGAGGAAGTCTAAATAATTTATGAAATAGACTGGTGTTCCTTCCATATCTCGTTCATTATTATTAACTTTATAAGAGATACTGTTATCAATAAATATATTGCTATTAATAAAAACTATTAAATAAAAAACAGTAGATTGTATATAATCTATATATCATGATAATGTTAAAAAACACAAAAAAAAAAAAAAAAAAAAAAAAAAAAAAAAAAAAAAAAATTATAATTTATAAAAATATTGAACGCTATCTCATCATTGATCCAAGACTGTTCCAGGTCTATATCGTTTTCTAATTAGAGGTCTGAGAGGACTGAGATGATCTTGGGAAGAACATACAAAGGATTAATGAAGGCACAGATCTTTTAAGAAGATGCCAAAGAAATTAGAAAAGTTAATAAGTTTATAAAACCACTCTTCACACAAACAATCTACTAAGCAGCTCTTCTGCCTTGGTAGCCATCATGGGTGTTTGCCTGTCCCTTTATTTTATTTGCAAGGACACTGAATGCTTATGTGCATTATGTAAAGAAAAGGAAACTTTTAGATTATATTAATATTCAGATATAGAGCCCAGAAAAAGAGAAAGAAGAAGACATATTCCCAACAAATCTAATTAAAAAACCTAGTGGCCTAAACAGTAATGAAAAAATGTTGTTTTAGTTTTTTAGCCCAAATCTTTTTTCCTTCAAGATATCCAGTTTGCGGCGGTGCATTACTACAAAAAAGCTCTTGAGTTTCCTGCGGCAGTGATTGATGATAAGGTGAGTTTTATCTGTTATAAACCACAGGTTTTCAGGTTTGAACTTTCTACATGTATTTTTGGCTGTTTAAAAATAATGTTCATAGACATGGAAATATCACTTAGTCTGCAAGCAATTAAGCATCTCTAGCCTCAATACAAATTAACATTTATTGTTATTATTGACTAAAAATGCTAGCTTTCTCAACTTATAATAGACACTCAATTCACAGAGACATAACTTTAATTTTTCTTTAAGGTGAAATAAAAAAAACAACAGAAAATCATTGAAAAACGTATCAATGGAAATGACAATGTATTTTCATGAAAGGTACAGTATTGCTCAGATCATGATTGAACAATGTGGTCAAAATTGTCGACTTTATGCAACTGATTACTGATTAGCTGGAGAGAGCTGATAGCTCTTTTTATATGGGATAAGAAATCAAATAGTGTTATCGGGACAATTGTTTAAAATCCCTTGATGCCATGTGGTTAAGAGATTATGTAGAAAAATATTATTTCAGAATTCTGTTCATTAAAAGATTAGAAAAATTATTGGTTTTTTTGTGTTTTTTTTGTATAAGGGCCTTTCAAATCGTGTGATTGAGATTAGTTCCATTGTGAATTTCTTGAGCACTATTGGTCCCTATTAACTCAGTAAAGTCCTTTTTTTAGCTGAGGAAACAAGTATGAGATAGATTGGTTCTGTTTGATCAATTTAAATTCCTTTTTTTCTGATTCTGAAAAGGAAAATAACTTGGACACATGTCTCTTTGGAAGTAGTAGGACTAGTAGGGAAAATTTGGTTGGAATGTGTCATTATGAAATCCCCATTTATAAATACCATGCCATCATTTTGTCTCTCTTTGCCTCTGTTTTCAGGGAACATTCGACTTGAGACGAGAAATTGCCTACAACTTGTCTAGAATTTACATGAGATCTAACAATTATGACTATGCAAGATATTACATAGAGAGGTACTGTGTCATATGAGTACAGGTGACTCTACTTTTGTTCCACAAAATATGATGCTATGTGAAAGAGAAGTTCTTCTAGGGGAGTCAGCTTGAAGTACTTTGCAACACATACAAGCAATTATGATTCTGAAGTCTCGTTGTTTTGGTATGGGCAGGGAACATTTGTTATATATATAAACTGTGTTTTGTAAACACAGAAAGTCATCTTGATTTTTTTTTCTTTAGCAAACCTTTTCATAAACTTGAAATGCGTCTAAACGAGGAAATCAAGGATACATGTACTGACAAAGCACTGTACCTCAAACAGGCTGTGCAAGTCAAGTCTCAACTAATCTCACAGTCACAAGTGCAAAGATTAGAGAATTTGCTAACTACAGTTATGCAGTTAGTAGTATGAGAGTTTTGGAATAAAAATTAAATAAACATTATGTAAAATTTATTTCCGTGTTGGTCAATTTGTCTGTTTTTTTAGCCACCATATTTTGTGCCATTATGTATTGGATTTATTTTGAAACATCCTTAATTGCCATTTGGTGAATGGATTTCACTATTGTTGTACGACTTTTTGCTCAATTTATTTTCTTCCCACCAAGTTGTTATCCTATTTTTTTTTTAATCAAATGAAAAAAGGATATTATCTTCATTGATTTCTCTGATAGCTGATGAAAATTTAGACATAAAATTTATTGAAATAAAATGAAAATATTTCACAGAGCTACATAACTTGGCCATGTTTTTTTTGGTGTTTTTTTTTTTTACTCACGGGTCAGTTTGCACCGAGTTATAAAAAATGCTCTAAAAAAATTCTGACCTCATGGACAAAGAGAGTCAGTTCATGACCAAAATACCTTGACAATTTTAGAAACAAAAAGCTGATGTTTTTCTCTCTCTGTCTTGGCAAGTTGCCCAGTGGGCCAGCTGAGAAATCAAACTAATCGAGATAATTGTTTCAAAGTAAGAGATAACCTGATACCATGGGCTTATCGAAATAGAGCATTCTTTGTATAGTAATAAACAAAACTCTTAGCTAATTATAAACGAGGGTGGGGAAACTACTGATAACTAGAATAAAACCAAGATAAATCTTGAAAACAGTGTGCAGATGATTGTAGTTTTAAAAAAAAGTATTTTTTATCCAGGTGCACATTAATAAGTCATTGGTTTCAATTTCACTGAAAAGCAATTTGGTTTTTGTTTGAAAAGGGTATTTTTGCTGTTTATATTGTATTTTTAAAGTTATTCAAAATTTTTAGACATCAAGGACATTTCTTAAAACATTATATCTACTGCAACTGCATTCTAATTGATCATTCTATTAAATATGGATAGCAATTCCATATGGCTTAGACTTTTTTGTACAAAACTTAAACTATAAGATCCTTAATCTACCTACCAAAGGTGTTAAACTGAAATCCGTGAAAAAGTTCCTTGCGAACATATACATGGACAGTGAATTCCTGTTAAAGTCAATCTGGGACTGAAAAAAAAGTGTAGATTTTAAAGTAGAAAGTAGAAAAAAACTAAACTACGACTGCCATGTAGACTTAACATTTGTTGACCATAACGGTTATTTACACTATAATTCATAGACAATATTTCTTTTTCACTTCCTCAAATGAATTTTATTCTAAGTCACATAAAACAGAACTGAAAGTTTGTGGCTCTCCTGACTAGAAATTTCAAATCCAAAGAATTGTAAATTGAAATTTTAATTTTTATTGTCAACACATTTTTTAGTGGGAAACCAAATACCCGATAGTAGGATATGACTATGGGGGACACACTTGTGACAGTTGTTATACTTCTCAAGGTAGACAACAATTTTTACATGTATCGAAAAAACGTTCAAAAGCAGTTTTACACAAAATTACTACATGGTGAGAGAGGCAGTAGCGATACTGAACATTTGTACATGAACTTGTAGCCAATAATAGTCAAAGTCACTAACTTTTTTTTTCTTGAAGTACTTAATAGTTCAAAATATTTAAAGTTATTTAAAGTGTTTCACATTAAAATCATTTTAGCAGAGTTTCAAACGTCAAAAAATATAATTACACAAGTTTGGTCACTACAGATTATGTCAACTGCTTCTAAAATACACATGTATGTTTTTTTTGTTTTTGTTTACACACTACCATTATACAAAGCTACTCTGCTTATTCACATCCACAGCGCTTCACATAGTTTAAAATGGAAAGTTCTGCAAGCACTCAAAGTATCTATTGTTTGATAAGGCTGTCACTGTGTCAGTTTCAAATGTCATTCTCAAACAATAACATTAGCAAAGGTTACATTATCTTGTGATCATATATCTAAGTATCTTCTTTTTGTAATTAACACACATAACATAAAGAGAGAGAGAGAGAGAGAGAGAGAGAGAGAGAGAGAGAGAGAGAGAGAGGAGAGAGAGAGAGAGAGAGAGAGAGAGAGAGAGAGAGAGAGAGAGAGAGAGAGAGAGAGAGAGCAGAGTGAGGTTGAAAAAGGGTTAGTGAGGCAAAGAGAGTGCTAAGGGAAAGAAATAGAGAAAGGGGGGGGGGTGTAAACTATATTCTGCAAGTGCTGTGACCTTCATTATCATTCTCTTGAGTGGACAAGGCAAAGTTCACCGTGCTGTATACCAAATCTCGAGCTCGCACAGCTGATTGTCTTATGTGAGGTTTAGCAGCGTGGAAACTCGGTTAAAAAAAAACATAACAACAAAACAATGAATATACTTGCACCAGAAGAAAATGCATTTAATGTAATAATACTTTCTATTGCTGTGAAAACGTATTTTTCATTTTTTTAATGGTTAATGTTTAGTAGGAAAGTTGAGATGTGTTGAACCAGTTTAGTCAAATATGGGTCAATATATTTTCCTCTTTTATGATCCCTCGGCGTACTTTCTCGGCGCACGATGTCCAAGTAAGCTTAAAATTTAATGAACATGACGGGCTGAGCTGTGACTTGACAATATTTTTACGTCTTGAAAATGGGCGGTATGCTTACGTCAAGGATATGATTATTGTGCCTTTTTGTTTCCATAACTTGCCTCTTATTATGTTATCAGATAGTCAATGATAATGTCATAACCAAATGCCACAATTTGCCACCCTTGGTGTGCACTAAATCTGATAGGCACAATGTTCATGGTTGTTTATCTACTGTGTGTTTCGGACTTACTTATAATTCTCGAGAGCCTATAGATGAGTACTTTTGAGTAGAGACTTTATGACGCTTTCAAAGGTCAGAAAGGACATTTGCGTGTATTATTACGGCCCTGGTTTGGACCCCACAGTTATAAAACAAAAATTGTACCAAAATAGCTCTACTGCGAGGTAAATGTTGTTTAGCGCCCAACATTGGCCAGTATAGGATATTTTTCAGACGGGCCCCAAGACTAAAGTCTGATAAGTTTACTTGCTGTCATACAAAGACTGT
Source organism: Elysia chlorotica (assembly GCA_003991915.1). Lineage (NCBI taxonomy): Eukaryota > Metazoa > Mollusca > Gastropoda > Plakobranchidae > Elysia > Elysia chlorotica. The sequence goes on along the minus strand of RQTK01000795.1, from coordinate 11,494 downwards.
ACGGGGATAACATGACTGTCTGAGCCAGTTACGTTAAACTGACACCAACACCACCACTAGGGGTTCGAAGTCGCCAGAGCGGGGCTCGAACCACCGACCTTCTGCACCGAAAGACAATGTTCTACCCCAAGGCTCCCGCGTCCACCACTATGGATTGAATGATTGATGCTTTATAAGAATCAATTGTCCATTGAATTGACCTTTGTGCAAAACGAGCAGTGTCAAATTGCGGATAATGTGTCAAAAATAAAACATATAGGCCTACACAAATCTGAGGGCAATAAAATAGTGCATGTTATTCTATATTACATGAAAAGCGACTCTCATCTCAAGGATATTTAGTACATCGAAGCCCAAAGAGAAATGAGGAAATGTTTTATGGTACATTGCCCCTGTCTACCCGAAATAGACAAAGAGGAAGAAATATTAACAATAGTTGCAGCAGTAAATCGTAAAAACTCTCTACACAAAGACAGGATAGTATCGCCACGCAAACGCCCTCTTCAATGAGTGGTCGAGTGGTTACTCATGCAGTGCGCACGTCCTTGCCAACTTGAGTTCTTTTGAATTATATAGTCTCCAGCCAATGGTTTTAGGTTTTAGGTTTTACGCTGACTACAAAGATCTCGAAGGCATAGGACGAGACAATTTTCGCCGTATAGTGGAGCATAGGAGACCTTAAACACAAAAAGAAAGATTCCTTACTCACAGCCAGGGTGATTGGAACAGGAGTTTGAGGGCTGGAGAGAGGAAAGAAAGGAATGTGAGACATGATTGAAACATGATTGTGAAAAGCATTATTTTTAATGAATAGGGCGATAGACTACCTTTTCGTTGTTTTTTCTTCTTTTGTTTTTTGTCTTTGTTTTGTCTTTGCTATTTCTCGTTTTGCGAACACATCAACAAACAAAGGCACAATTGTACTAAATGGTAGTAATCAGGATTCTCAAAGTTATTGGACGATTAAGATAAGCCTTCGGTTTGTCCTTTCTGGTTGATTCAGTTTGGGTTGACTGGAGCTCTTTCTATTTTGACACGATATTATATGCAGTTCTATCGTTTAGATCTAGTTTTTAAAAAACCACTCAATTTAAAACTGAGAATTTCGATTTGAATTTTATAGACTATAGATGATAGAACATTCACGTATGCACAGATTTTCTTAGACCCCACACTATTTTTTTTGTTTAAATTATGAAGACATTGAGGTGGAAATAGCAAAAGGCTAAAAAAAACTAACACTAGCAAAACTATTGAAATTGGCATAACCTTATTTAATCAAATATATAACTACACAGCTCAAAGTAGGAGTAAAGACGACGAAATCTTTACTCAGTGCTAACCAGAACTTAGCGGGTGAAGTCGAATTGGAAGCTGAAGTTTTGCAGGTAAAAGGGTACAGCCCCACGATTACCATTGACGCCATGAACTCCTTATATAAAAACTTATGTTCGAGCACATGGTTAGATTAGATAGACCACCAACCTAGATAAGTGGCTTAAAAAATCTGCGTTATTGCAACCATACTTTGCATTTGCATCTTTGCAAGTTGCAGCGGCACAACTCTATTTTACTCATACCATTTTCTCGGTTTTGAGCCAGGGTATCGGCTCAATGAGTATACACTCTTTAAAAAAAAAAATAAACGTACAATTTACCCCCCCCCCTTTCCCCCAATTAATTACTCAATCCGCATACAGCATGAGACATTGACAACTGGGTATAACATTATAGCTCCAGTCTCAGTTGGCTAAGTTAGTGTCCATTAATAAAGAACATTATTAATAACTTAAGAAATTCGTAATGGCATTTAGAGGCAACAATGAATGGAATCAATATAAGACGAAAATCTTTACAACATATTCTCCCCAATAAACCCACATTCTTTCGTGCTATTCTTCGGATGAAAAACTACTGAAGTGGAAACAGTGATCAGTTCTGTGTGTGTGTGTCTTTTTTTTTCTTTTTTGTGTGTGTGTGTGTTATTTTTTTTTTCGTTTATAGAATACGTCTGACTTCGTAAAGTTCTATCTCTTGTGTGATTGTCTGCCATTGTGCAAGGTTCTCTTTCGTATTTTCATCTGGACTGACCACTACAATAACTTCGGGGAGACCCTAGGCAGTCCTTGCCCAAATACTTTGCTGGGAGGGGAGGGGGGTCCTCGATTCCAAGTGCCGCTGCCGCATAAATATTTTAAGTTTCAGTACAAATTAAACAGAAACATCGCTAGCGAATATCTGTAAAATGGAGATAACGTTGTTAAATATGTGTCTACCTTATTATTCGACATACACGTACAAGTAGAAAACCTAAAACAATTTATATTCAAATCAACATTAATAATAAATAAAATGCTGGGTATAAAAACAAAAACGTTTAAACTAATAAGAAACAGGCCTGAATGTCGCAGCAAATCATTATTGTATTCCCTTTCTATATTTAGAAAAACATACTTTATACTCGTTTTTTAAGTTCTAATAAAAAAAAGCTCATTTGGATTCATTTTTGTCACAATCAATTACTCCTAAATCAGTTTGTAACTGCCGAAACAAACATTGGTAAAGTAATGTCACCGCGACCGTATTTGGTGCGTTGGTGAACTCAGCCGCTCTAACTTGACCTAGATGTATAGAGAACGACAGCACTGATTTTTTTTCTTCTTTTTTCTTTCCTTCATTGTTATTGGCCTCTTGTGTTCTTTCGCCGATCCAGTTTGTTCCGGTTAGAGATGGCTGTTATATCAGTAAGTTGCAAATTAACCAAATAACGTGTCCCGTCGACCGATTTTCGGCTCTTACTCTTTAGTCTTCTTGGAACAATGTGTGATAAAAATGTGTATGTGAGTTATCAGTCCAAAGTTTGACCAACCCTAATAACTATCTCTCTCAATAGTTCAATTTAGTTGATGGCTCTGTGACATTTAGCTCAAGTGCGTTAACTGATTTTTCGATGCAATATTTTTGACATGGCCACAGCCATCCCATATTGGGCGCCAAGCCGTAGGTGAAGAGGATGGTGAGGTTCAGATGCTGGCGATCATGGGAATTTTAGGAATTGTTATGATTATTTTTGAGGATGAAGAAGGTGGCAACGAGAAAGTTAGCACTGTTGAGGTATCTGAAGAACATTGGGGTGTATAATAAAATTGAACTGATAATACTACACATGGATCTTTTAAACTGTTGTACATACCCTTTACTTTTAACCAACCTATTCATAACAATTTTTATGCTTTTACCACTCAGAGAGATGGAGTCACCATTGCTACTCTTATAATGTATAAACTGTCTTCGGACATCATGGGCACATTATATATCCGTTATCGTGCCGCGTGCCGTTAAAACAAACTCACTATCTATAGCGGTAATGAGGACAAAATTGATTATAATGGCAATGGTAATGTTTGTACAGTTGACAATCCTGGTATCAATAGGAAAGAGATGTTGATACAGCTAATGATAACACTTTTATTGATACTAGGGGAAGGGTAATGGACGCAAATTTTAATTAATCTGATCCATTTCTACGTTTACGGTGCTTTTAATGACACAGTGACGTCATTATGCAAACACTTTAATTTGTAAAATACCGATAGTTTAAATGCGCTTCTTTTTCATGTGTTGATAGTCATACATTTACATTGTTCAAGTTTTAGGACTTTGAAAAAAATGTCTGATTGGTTACAAATTAGTGCTGGATTCATATCTATCAGTAATTAGAAGTACATGTATTACAATTACAAATTAGTGAACGGGATAGAGGCAGAAGAAAAAACAACGATTGAATAATAATCAGTTGGATGGACTAAATATGCTCTTACTTATCTTTATTTATTGGTGTTTATACAAAACCAATAAGGTTTACATATCCTCTATAAATGCAAACAATTTCGATTTATTGAACCCAGAAGGTTGATTGCTTTGTTAGGCACCTGCAAGGAATATTTCCCCGTTGTTCGCTTGCCGGAATACTCGAACAGTTAAACTCATCTTAGCACGTAAATAAAAATAGTCTGGTGAAAACGAAAGATAAAAAAAAGAATTAACGCAGTAATTGTATGCATAGTATAGAAGCCCAAAATGAACAAAGAGCACTTTCTTACATAAAAATAAATTGGCAGAGGATCAATAAAGTATCACTCATTTATTGATGTTGTTGTCGTGGCCGTCGTTGTCGTCGTCTATGTTTCTGTTGCTGTTGTTTTTTGTTAATGTTGTTGTTGTTGCTGGTTTTTTTTCTAATGGTTGTCGCATAAAGGTATATCCGACATATTAGCTCGAAAAAGACTCTGAAATAAAGAATAGAAAAATGATCATTCGCACATAATTTCTTAGACTAAAACTACTGCTCAATAATGTTTATATAGTGTTCTCGGATACGTCTTTTCGACTTTTTAGCCAATGTCCGAATTAATTTCGAAACTTCCTTTTCTAGAATTTAACAAAATCCCAACAACAACAGCAACAGTAGCACAAATGGATGGTGAATGGGGTTGTTTGTGTCCGTCTCAGCCCATTCTGGAGCATTGCATGTTAGCCAGTGTCATGCAGCAGATAATGCATAACATCCCTGTAAAAATAAATTAGCATGCATTCAAGAAATGCTAGCAGTTGAGGTTTACCAAGATGTTTAATGATGTTTTTCGAAGAATCATTCCCATCTCAACCTTGAAGTCAAGTTTTTAACTCTCATGTGTCGAGCGTTAGCGCGAGAACATCTCAGCACTTGCCGCTAGGTCAAGCTGTGAGTGTGATAGATCATGTTCATGCAGTTGTAACTTGAGTACTTTGTTTACTGTTAAGTGCCAAGGGACAAACTCAACTCAAGTGTTTTATTTTCGGCATAGTTAAACTGCACGCAAAGCCTAGTTATAACAAAACAAAAAGATTCAGTACTTTCAAAACCGATAGAATGTAGCTAAACAACAAATCCTGGCCATAATCATTGCTACCATTTTGGGGGAATGGGTTCTAAAGTTATATTTTAGAGCACATTGCATCACTGGGAGAATTTCAAGTAACTGGTATGCCATACATTGCAGTAATTAAAAAAACAACAACGTTAAAGTAAACGAAGTCTACTCCATTACGGACAGGAGAAATTATATTTTAAGCATAATGTCACAATAAAAAGTCATGAAGAAAGGCCATGTGAATCGACTACAATAACAGAGTCAACCACATTTTTAAATCCCTTTTATGTTAGGGTCGGCCGATAGGTAATCAGCTGTGGAACTGTATAGGCCCTAGCAGAGGTTACCCAAAATAACTGGCAAAGCCACCGGATTGACTGAAGTGAACACATTTTTCCATAATGAGGGTTATCAGGGTAATAGTGATCTATTTATTTTAAATTAGTATCATAGTTAAGACAATAATACTCAGTGAGTATTTGTCGTTCGGCCTACAAGCCTACTAGACTTGAAATCTAAACTGTCCTAATTATACCCAATATCTTAATGATATATCTCACTTTAGTTTTAAATGCAAATATTTGTTTATTTTGTGAACCTGCCTGTTATTCTTGGGAACCTCGGCCCTAGCGAATTGGGTCCTGCTTGTATACAAGCTGATGGCCCAGTGACATGAAGCAGCTGTCCAAAGAGTAGATCGAAAGTCAGTGTGAAATCGATAACACGCACAACTATTGATACCAGAGAATAGCAACGACTGATTAAATCGATTAGAAAGTTTAATAATTCCATTGGTATTTTGTTGAAAATGGCTTAGATTAAAATGGGAGGGGAGAGACAAACAGACCGATAGATAGACTGGAAGCCAAAGTGACAGAAATAACATGAAAGAAAGGGAAACTACAACTTACTACTTGTACCACTATTATTACTACTACGTCAACAACTTCTTCTACTACTACTACTACTACTACTACTACTACTACTACTACTACTACTACTACTACTACTACTACTACTACTACTACTACTACTACTA
>RQTK01000794.1:196784-232460 GCA_003991915.1 Elysia chlorotica | reverse complement strand
ATCAAACAACCTTGTAGATGAGTTCAAAGACTAGCATTCGAATTGTAGGTAAGGCATGGGATGTATAATCAGTATAATATGACAAGCTGATACAGGAGTCATGGTATTCCCACCTTTTAATATGTAGCAGCACATACAATTGTCAGATATCCGTCTTGGCGCCCGTCCACATAAGGGCCTATTTAGTGCTCATGTTGGATGTTACACCAACACAACTATTCTTCTTCTTCTACTACTACCTCTTCTTTTCCTCTTTCTTCTTTTTATTATTAATATAATCATTATGTTCTTCCGCCTTCAAATGGAAAGTTGTTACCTGTACGGACAAGAAGCCCACGCATGCCAGCAGACCGAGCGCCCCCTACGTCGTCTCTCACATCCTGGAACAAGTACAAGTGTACTGATACAAAAAAAATTGATCTTAAAAAAAAAAAAAAAAAAAAAGAAACAAGAATTTCTCTGGACTTCGCTCACTCAGCACATGTTGCTTTTGTTTTTGTTTTTTGTTTCCAGAAATTATTTTGGGTGATAAATTACCAGTGGCCTAAAATCTCAGTAAGCCTTTCTGGTATACAGAATACAGAAATTTCTATTCATTTCCATCTAGGAGAACTTATAAATACACTTCATGCAACATAAGCAATAAAAAGTTTTCATCTATAAGAAAATATAAAAGTAAAGTTCAAACTCAATGTTTAATAACAATATACACAATAAATCACAGTCTCATTATAATAATTATATCCATAGCCCATTGGCAGTTGGTAATATTTGATATTTTGTTTCAGATCTCCAAGGTTTGTGAAAGTTTTTTTTTTTCATCTAGAACCATTGACCTACCTCTTGAATAAGGAAGCGTAACAGCTTGCGACAGGTCCAAGTTGCCTTACTTGTGCTGTGCATTATCCTTTTTTAATCTGATCCTATTAATTTTATTTTATCTTACTTTATTCGATACTATCCTATTTTATTTTATCCGATCCTATCCTATTTTATCCGATCCTATCCTATTTTATTTGATCCTATCCTATTTTATTTTATCCAACCCTATCCTATTTTATCCAGTCCGATCCAATTTTATCCGATCCTATGCTACATTATCTCACAAACTGTTATTACATCTCCAACCGTGAGGCAATCCTGAGGCACACAGCCAAACTCTGCGACGGATGCCAGGAAGAAGTTTTCTGCGGGTTTTCCCACTACCGTTGCTGTGACATCTGTGGCGTACTCAAGGGCCGTGACAAATGGACCTGAGAAAATCAAATCAGAATTATTTAAAACTTAAAGACACTTTTTCATAATATGGCGTAGCTTACGTCTCTTCACATGCCTTCTTATTCTTTTATCGTTACGACAATACGTAAGCTACGTCTTGTTTGTGCATTCTACCCAAGGTGTCTGTTTCATTAAAAAAATAATTAAGGATATTGGAAGATGTTTTTCTTAGATTAAAGCAAATACAATAACGACTTTATGATTCTACAACATTATCATTTCACGAATGTAAGCAATTTTTTGTTTTCAATTTCAAAGGTGAAATGGTTATAAATTTCAACTAACCATTAAATATACATGCACTTTTGCATCAGCGGAAATTGAAAAGCAATTAATCACATTAAACTGACGCCACTCCAACCAGAAGAAGGGCGAAATCGCCAATGCTTCAATAACGGACCTCCTGCGTCGAAAGCCTATGTTCTACCCCAGGTGAGGTGGTTTCAACAACGTCAAACATCTGCACTGTCAAAAAGGTTAACATTCAAACGTGTGCCTGATTCACCCTGGCTGCTTCACACTTGTATGTTGTCTTTGCTTGACCCTGGGATGGAACCTAGGGGGGGGGTCCCACTACCGCAGCGGTGACATTTGTAGCATACTCAAGTCCCGTGACAAACAAACCTGAGAAAATTAAATCAGAATTATTTCGAAATTCAACCTAGGGAAGGGGTGAGGGGTGAGGGGTGAGAGGGGGGACTCCAAAATACTATTACAAGCCCAGCGTTCTACTACGTGACTCTACTACTCCTCCCCCCCCCACCCCACCCTCCAGTACTAGTTGGGTCAGTGTCAGTATAATGTTATAATGTGACAGGTTGAGACAGGAGTCATGGCACCCCTGCCCTGTCTCATGTGTGGCAGCAAATAAAATAGCAGACGACAGTCTTGGGGCCCGTCTACAATATAGCCTACATAGTGCTGATGTTGGGACGTCAAAACAAACTCAACTCTTGCCTCCACCATCCCACACCCCCCTTCCCCTCCAACACACAGACAGACACTTGTAGAGAAACCAGTGTGAATCAGTGTACAAGTAAAACTTTGCACAGTTTGAGACAGTTATAATATGTCAGGAAGCACTAAATGCTCTTTAAGAGGCTGAACAATTTACAAGTGTATTACTTGTAGAAACAGATTTTTTGGTGTTTTTTTTTTTGGAACATGCACAATATAGAGTAGTCTTTCCATGCTTCAAATGCTCTTGAATTAAATTATTTAAGCTAATTGTCTCTCATTTTTATATGGGGAGGATAAAACTAAAGAAGCAAAAAAGAAATTTTACTCCTTACTGACCCACATTAAGTCATTATGGGGAAGATAAAACTAAAGATCTGAGCATGAAAGAAATTTGACTCCTTAATGACCCACATTAAGTCATTATGGGGAAGATAAAACTAAAGATCTGAGCAGGAAAGAAATTTGACTCCTTACTGACCCACATTAAGTCATTATGGGGAAGATAAAACTAAAGATCTGAGCAGGAAAGAAATTTGACTCCTTACTGACCCACATTAAGTCATTATGGGGAAGATAAAACTAAAGATCTGAGCAGGAAAGAAATTTGACTCCTTACTGACCCACATTAAGTCATTATGGGGAAGATAAAACTAAAGATCTGAGCATGAAAGAAATTTAACTCCTTAATGCCCACATTAAGTCATTATGGGGAAGATAAAACTAAAGATCTGAGCATGAAAGAAATTTAACTCCTTAATGGCCACAGTATGGCCAAGTTGTAGAGCATTGGTCTTCAAATTGGGACATCTGCATTTCAAAACTCACAACTGGTCAAATTTGTTGATTTAGTCCCCTATAGGTTGCGTTAGTATCAGTTTGTGACCCTTTTGAGACAGGAGTTCAGGTCTCCTCGCACGGTCTCGTGTGTGGCAGCACGTGACATTGTCATACATTAGTCTTGGGGCCCATCCACAAAATAGTCTTGTAGATGTTGACGCTAGACGCCAAGCAACAAACAAACAAAACCATTAAGCCCTCCCCTGCCACGGCCCCCCTCTTTTTCCATAAGTATGTGTATACAATAAGGGGAAGACGAAACTAAACGTTTGAGAAGGCAAGAAATTTTGCACCTGACTGTCTCACCTCATAGCTTTGTTCATGTTCTCATAGTCAAATTTGTCTGGAGCAAGACCAACAACCACTGCGTTCAGGTTTTCCTGGGAAATCCCTGCCTCATAGAAGGTAGAGATCTTATAAGAAGATGTGTGTCCCCGTCAGACACGCGGAATTAACATACCATCGAACTCAACGAACGTATAGGGGCATATTAACTGATGGTCTTTCTGAAAAGTAAGTACTACAGTATTATATAATGCTTCCCAAGTCTGTGGCAATGCCATTTGTGATGTGACTCTTCACAAACGAGGCAGCGTTGAGCAATCTGTTGACACTAACACTGTTCAATCTTTCACTAATAAAGTTTAGATTCACCTCCTGACAGTGGCCCTCGGTAGATCTAGATTTAGATGAAGCTAACTAGTCTGTGATAGGTTATAGTGGGATCTTAACCAGTGGACTAGAATCTACTGGCTGTTGATCATCTACGTGTCACTGTCGTTTGAGAATCATCTAGGTTCTTAATAAAAAAAATATTTTCAAAAAGTGTTGCCAATAACTACCCCCCCCCCCCACACACACACTACACACACACACACACACACACACACACACACACATAAACACATAAAAAAAAACAACTTGAGAAAACACAACAAATAATTAAAATAATATTTTACAGATGCCTTAATAGCAAAACAACTTGAGAAAACACAACAAATAATTAAAATAATATTTTACAGATGCCTTAATAGCATTGGACTTTTGGTAGGAGGATTGTCGGGCTCCACCACTGTTTCAATGGCCGAAACCTCCAAAGATGGAAGGGGTTGTGGATGCATATCTGGTGAAGAGGCCCGATCCCAGTTAACTGCTGTGGTTCCCCCAAAGGGTCCATGGAATTTAGGTCCGCGGATAAGTATTCCCACACCCGCTTTTTCTCCGCGCTGGTAACTTCTCCCAGCCCGGCTCCTTTATACCGCCCGTCTATGATGGCAATAATGTGTATTCACTAATTGAATTAGGCGATAGATTTGTAGTGAAGGGATGTTGTTTCTTCTTGGTTGTTTTTTTTTTATGTTGTCCGAATCGTTTGTTGATTCTTCTTGATCCACAGTTACTGACACAGGGACACCAGATGTAGAGGGAAGCATTTCTGTAATGGATATCGCACGAGTTGAAAAGATTGAATTGCCGTCGATACCGACAATAAAAAATTCTTCTTCGTTAGTAACTGAATCATTAACCGAATGTGTAACAACAGGCAGACCAGATGGTTCGTAATCTTCATCAACAACCAACGTTCTCTCTCCATCATATTCCACAACCATGTCAATATGCATTCCTTCTTTTATCAATTCAGACTGTTTTTTTTAATTGGCCATGTAGTGATGAAACCTTTTTTTTTATCAAATAAAGCCATATAGTGGTGAAACTTTTTGTCATCAAATGAAGCCATATAGTGGTGAAACTTTTTGTCATCAAATGAAGCCATGACAGAGCAAATGTCTTTAACAGTTGAAAAAGCTAAACGATACTTTTCAGTTTCGTTCATTTTCACAGGCTTGGTCACTCGTGAAATTTAATGAATACCTTTTTTGCTCAAAGGCAGTGTTGCAGATGAAATATACTCTAAGAAAGTATTTAAAACATAATGTTTAGGAAAATGTTCGATTTGAAACAAAAGTTCCTCTTAGTAGAAGTTGTGGTACATGTATACTTCTTTTAATTGGGATCAATGGTTGAAGCATATTCATCAACAAGGAAAATGTGTTCCATGCTGGCTTCCAACTCGACTTGAACCATCTTTGCAGCTTTTGGCACTACAGTACTGTGCTGTAAACGTTGGTCAGTACTTCTTTGGCGTCTTCATATATGTGGTTCGAATCACGTCTCTTTAATAGGGCCTTTTGCTGACCAAAGACTGTCTTTCACAGATTTCCTGTGCATATTTAAAAGGGCAATGACTGCTTTGTGAATTGACAAAGTATGATGTAGTCGTTGTTTTATTTTTTGATTGTGTGATTCCACAAAATTATTTGTTGTGTTGCCAAATGTTATCTGGTTACGAACGTAACATCCAACCCACTGCTCCTTACATCTATGCCAGTTTTGTGTGAAATAATGCATATTGTTCATGATTCAACACAAGCTCATGTAGGGCTACGTTTTTAAAAATTAAAGCATAAAAACAGACAGAGGTGAAAATGTACATATTGAGAAAGTTTATTGGGATAAAGGGGTTTACATTGCCACTGGGGGTAGGAACGCCCCTGGGCACTGATATCTACTACCCTTTAATTAGAAAAAAATAATACGTTTTGTATACAAGCAAATGATCATGTTGATCTTATATTGGTATCCTTGACCAGGTGCAACAGGGGCAGTCTTCTCAGACTTGTTGTTCCTTTTCAAGGGACGAAGAGGGTTTTTGGACTCTCACGTGCTTCCCATCTAATGCGCCAATGCAGAATTTAAAGTCCCACAGTTCACCGAATCGGTACGCTTTCTGTTTCCACATTTCCTGTGTGAACTCTGGAAAACATTGATGTTGTAGAGTATCCCATATTGCTTCACAGGTTTCAATGACAATGAGTCCGACGGTGCTCGGAGCAATGCGGAACGAGTATCTGTTTTAATGATAACTTCCTCCAGTGGCCAGAAATCTGGAATAAAAAGTAAATAAAGAAAAATAAGATTAGTACCCTTTATGACCTCTAAAAGACAAGACTATGTTGTTTTCCACCACTGACTTTCGCACAGTGGCTACTAGTATGTGGTATAATCATAGTAAATGCTGGTATGGGATTCCTTTCAAAGTGCTTTGAGAAGGGTGTTTGGACTGCAGAGCTAGCAAATCCCTCATGGTATATCTACTTTTATACTGGCTGCTGCAGCCATCAATAAAGATATGGAAAGCAGTAATGCCATAGACTTTTAATTTAGAAATGCATAAGTCAAAAATTAGTCTTGTAAATATGCATTGTCATGCTTCAACACATCAGACAAAATCACAAAGTACTCAGTAATAACTTTGTAACAAGAAGGTTTGTCACACCTGTAATGAAATACACAGGGGTGAACAGTCACCTGCTTGTATGACCAGTGTGCACTCTGAACTTCGTTTTGGAATTTACAAAGATAATTTTCTGCGAAGTCCACAGTGCACACTGCATGGCCCTTTGGCAGGTTAGCCTGTAAAAGCTGATACTGCTTACGCTGCCATTGAACCACCTTGAGATGTTTAGAAAGCAAAAAAACATTTTGTTTTAACAGCGACAATATTTCAGACATCTGCAGTGGAAAACAGTGGTACCCGTATTCAAAACAGCTCTGATTTGCATGAATGGTATCGCCAAATAATCTTTGACAAGGACTATGGTTTCAGGGATGATCAGCGATAGAGCTGGTTGGGAAACGCAAGCTGAAAATTTAAGATCTTGATAACTTCGGCCTGTAGCGAGGTAACGAAGAGTGACTGTGAGCCTCTCATGAGGGTTTATAGCAGAGCGCATCACTGTTGATTGTTTAGCTATCAATGGCGACACCAGCGACAATAAATGTAAATAGGTTTCTTCATCCATTCTCATGAAGTTGTTGAAATCTTCTGGGATCTTATCTCTTCTAAAAGATTCACATGAGAGAAATAATTTCTCTTTAACAACCAGTCTTTGGACCAGATTTTCCGCTTCTTTTTCTTCTTTACATCTTTTAAAATTACAAAAATGGCCAAGGTATCGAGAAGTTCTTTGTCATCCATTATTACACACGTAAAGCTAGCGCTAAAACTTCAACCGTCGGCACACCTTTTGTCGTGACATGTAATAGCTAATCCAGTCGTATGCACACCGTATGCATACTGTGGACCGAATGACAAAATTCAGTCGGATGTATGTCGACGGTTCACATACGACCTGCATACGACCGCGTCTGAAGGTGTAATAAGGCCATTAGACTCAATATTAAAACTTCAATGTAACTTATCATTTCAAATAAAAAAATAATTTCATAAGTTTAGAAACGGGCTAACCCTTGATTATACACTCATAAAAGTATACTATTACATAATAATTTCTATAATAAATATACATGTTTACATACACTATCATTAGACTGTGCTATCAAACAAATATTGAAAGCAGAAAACAAAAATATGTAAGGAAAAAAGTAAAACTACATTTTAATCTTCAAATATTACAACTTTAAACATTACTCACAATGCTTGCATATGAATTTCATTCCTCGTTTGGTTTTTGAATTACCAGACACACAAAACTGGTGATACCACCGACAACATATGTCGCACATTCCTATTTCTGTAAACTCTGCCTGTTCACATAGTCTTATCCACAACTTCTCGACCACACTCAAAGCACATCACATGCTCTTCGACATTAACACACGGACCTTTAGAAGATGTTCCTTTTATTTTCTCAAAGAGTCTCTCTTTTACAGCAGCACTGGCTCAACCTTGTTTAATGTTCAGAACATCTTTGTTTATTAAAAAACTAATACATGAACCTGATATCTTTCCTATCCTTGCTTTTTTGTTACCCATTTTATTCTTAAATAAGGTAACACCAACACCTTTAGGTCTTCCCCTTTTTTTAATCTTACGTGGAAGATAAAACTCTGGGGTATTGTCTGTTTCCTGACTAGACACAGAAAAATCACCTAGATGTGCATAGTTTACACCAACAGTTTCATTGCCAGAGACATGCGAAAAATTCGGCCCAGACATTTCCTGTTGCATAACTTCTAATTCTATACTGAAATCACAACTCTCAACAACAACCTCAATGTAGACACCACTCTTTACAGCAACCTCACTGTCGACACAACTCTCAACAACAACCTCACTGTAGACACCACTCTCAACAACAACCTCACTGTAGACACCACTCTCAACAACAACCTCACTGTCGACACCACTCTCAACAACAACCTCACTGTCGACACTACTCTCAACAACAACCTCACTGTAGACACAACTCTCAACAGCGCAACCTCACTGTCGACGCCACTCTTAACAACAACCTCACTGTCAACACAACTCTCAACAACAACCTCAGTGTAGAAACCACTCTCAACAACAACCTCACTGTCGACACCACTCTCAACAACAACCTCACTGTCGACACAACTCTCAACAACAACCTCACTGTCGACGCCACTCTTAACAACAACATCGCTGTCGACAACACTCTCAAAAACAACCTCACTAGCTTGAACAACTTCCCAATTTCAATTATCTATTAGTATTACATTATTAATTTCAATTAAACTTAAGGGGGTGGGGATTGCTCATAATATGCTTAAAGTAGTTAAGAAAAAGTGAGTGGAAGTAGATTTTCAATGTCATGGCAATTTTTGAAGATATAGGTTATTTTTGGACATAATCAATTCTGGCTCTACTTTGGCATATGGACATAAACATTTTGTGGGACATGAGCAGTTCTGGCTCTTTTAAAAAGTTAGACCAGTGTCATACAGTGTGGACATGGTCACTTGAAACATTAACTAGAATGACTTTTTTAAATCTTAGGTGGAAGATAAAACTCTGGGGTATTGTCTGTTTCCTGCACCTGACTAGACACAGAAAAATCACCTAGATGTGCATAGTTTACACCAACAGTTTCATTGCCAGAGACATGCGAAAAATTCGGCTTAGACATTTCCTGTTGAATAACTGCTGTACTGAAATCACCACTCTCAACAACAACCTCACTGTCGACACCACTCTCAACAACAACCTCACTGTCGACCACTCTCAACAACAACCTCACTGTCGACGCCACTCTCAACAACAACCTCACTGTCGACGCCACTCTCAACAACAACCTCACTGTCAACACAACTCTCAACAACAACCTCACTGTCGACAACACTCTCAACAACAACCTCACTGTCGACACAACTCTCAACAGCAACATCGCTGTCGACAACACTCTCAACAACAACCTCAGTGTCAACACAACTCTCAACAGCAACATCGCTGTCGACAACACTCTCAACAACAACCTCAGTGTCGACACAACTCTCAACAGCAACATCGCTGTCGACACAACTCTCAACAGCAACATCGCTGTCGACAACACTCTCAACAGCAACATCGCTGTCAACACAACTCTCAACAACAACATCGCTGTCAACACAACTCTCAACAACAACCTTACTAGCTTGAACAACTTCCCAATTTCCAATATCTATTACATTATTAATTTCAATTTTATCTGCTTCAAGTTCACTTCCATTCAAACTTTCCTGTACCCCTTCACTGTTTGTTTGTATCATCATCTTCCTCATATTTATATGAAGACTTATTTGATACATGGCCACCATTTCCAGTGTATGCATAAATACTTCCCACTTCCTGACCAGAACGCCACATCATCTCCAATGTTTTAAGTACCTTACATCTTTCATCAAAGGTGTTTTGGCCACAAACAGGTAGCACTTGTAACAGACGTTGCCACAAATCAGAAGATACCTTTCTTTTTTCTATTTCTGTTAAAGGCCTTACTGATTTCGACTCTGTTTGCCTAACATCAGCACCTCCGTTTACAATAACCGTGCTGAGGCAGTTCATGAGGTTTTTCAGTAGCCATCTTGGTGGCACCTCTTCTAAACTGAAAAGACTCATTCCAGTTTTCAAACGCACAGCCATCATGTGCCAACATGGTAAGCCTCTGTTAAGGTGGAAGAGACAGTTACAATTGCCATCTTCCAGGCTATACATTTTCACCTGCTGGTGAGCATCAACAATGCTGAACCCTGTCTCGCACAGCATAATCTGATCTTCTACCTTTGCCAGCTCCTCTATCTGTTTCTTTAACATGGCAACAGCAGCCGGTGTAACTACCTTAGCCATGTCTCCTACAATTGATGCCAGATGCATGGGAGCTTTAACAAAGGTTGGTCTTACCTTGAGATTCAATTCATATAGTTTGTGTAGCTGCTTCCTTGTCTCTGAATCATTTAGAGCTATTAAAGCTTTTAAGAGTGCTGGCAAGCTTTTGTTGTGGTGGCTTATGGTTTTTAACATACGGTTATGTCTTTCAACAACATTGTTTGTAAAAGATCCCCATGTTGTCAGATGTTTGGTCTCATGCTGAGCCCATGACTGTTTGATCGTCAACCAGTTTTTATTAATGTAAGTCTTAAAATTAAGTGGGAGGGCTTGCAAACACGAAAAGAAGGTTTCCTCTGAGTCAGAGTACAACATTTTCATGAGTAAGCTGTGAGCCTCAGTCTTTTCCGAACGGTTACAGTACTTATTTGTTGCATCTTTGAAGGTTGAGGCCACATGAAACCTGCAGAGTAAAATTTTCACACCCGGCATAACTTGCTTAATGGCAGCGATTTCAGCGGCATCTTTATCCACAACAAAAGTGTCCACTTCAACGTTGTTTTTTGAGACAAATTGTTCAAGCAGATGAGCAAGAGTTACTTTTGTCTCATCACGCACAATTGCATAAGCCACAACATGACCTTTTAAATCCCCATCCACACACATGAATACATACACAGGGTATCCTAGATTATTGATGCAATAGGTTCCATCCATAAAAATTACTGATGGGTAGCTTTGTAGAAAGCGTCTCATATTTGAAGTTTGAAAAAAAATGAGATCGACGGTTGAGTTTTCAGCAATAAGGATGGAGAAATGAGACCCTGCATCAGCCTGTGTCATCTTCTGCAAAACCGCCCACGTATCAGCCTCAACACTTTGTTGATTTTGCTTAACTCTGCTGGCAATGTTGTGGATATCGACTCGCTTAAAGGCCTTGCCACTGGTTTGAGACATGTGGTCTTGAATTTTAGAGGCAGGAACACCAAGTTGCACAAGCTTTGCTACCTCGTCTCTTTCTTCCACAGATGGTATCCGATCATCACTGTAGTGGCATGCTGGAGAAAATCAATAATTTTATTTATAAAGACACCATAAATCATCAGCTTACTTGTGAATGATAGAGCATGTATGTCATTCAGAATATGTAAATTTAAATTACACATTAATTATAAGACAAGAGCTAATTGTAACAGAATGAATTCCCTGTCATAGAATACTCTGGTTCCCTAATGACTCCAAAAGAATCAAACATAAACTACAGTAAATATATATCATAAATATGTTCTAAAGAAAGCTTTCTATAGTTTTTGTCACAATGAAATGTACATTTTAATAGCAACAATTCATTTGCTTAAGATTGGCAAGTTTATTGCATGTAAAACATTCTGTTAATAGACAGAGCGTTATTTATTTGAACCTGGATTTTTTTTTATTGAGGATAATGAACTATTCACAAAAATTAAGACAAGAAAAACAAAGGCGGTAACATAACAGAAAAATTATCTAGCATCCAGAAAGAATAAAACCTACTTAGAAGTATCCCCCCTTAAAAAACAATGAATGCATCCAATTTTAACTGTTTTAATTTTATTTTATAACATGATATATTAGAATGGGCAAACCGATCGTAGTAACATATAAAATTGGGCAATACATGGCTATATATATTATTAAATTCTAATTTCTTTCTGATTAGATGGTGTGATTAAAAAAATATCACATACTTGTATAAGGTCAAGCTAATCTATTGTTTACATTTTTTATCAAATCAAGAAAATACATGCAAAGCACTACTCTAAGGTATCAAACTAGAGCCACCCTACCATCCATGCTTATTAATTTACGGTTTACCGATTTTTTGTGCACTCCTTGACCCTTGTCATTCCATACTCCCGTTTTGCTTTCTTTTAAGACTGTACATGAGCATTTGTATTTGAAGCGAGCAAATTTGTAGCTTATGAATACCATATTTTCCTAAAATTTTGCTCACCCCCTCACCCTGTGTTTTTTTCTATTAAATTTGAACACTTTCACGACCCCATCTTCCCCCCCCCTTTTTTATTGGATACCGTAGAAGTTAGAGTATCTATGATCTAGCAGTTGTGCATGGCAGACTCACAAGTGACTATAAAATTGAAAGCATTATTTATTTCTTAACTGGTATTTAATCTTTTGTCTCGTTCAATTGTGAGTGTCATATTAGTACTAAAGTAGGCAAGTGAATCAAAATTTGTCTATAAAAGCAATCATATGTTCAAGCATGAGATGTGAACAGTAGAATTACCCATCCTGAAAAACAAGAAGAAAGAAAGTCTTTCTTCTCAATATAAAAATAAACACTTAATGTAGGCCCACCTTCTTGTTGTACTAGGCTGTGACTGTGAACAATATTTGCTTGAGTGATAACAAGAGCATTTTTTTCTCGTTTGCAGACCAATTTGAACCTGGCTTGACATCCAATTTTGTGTGAGCTGAAAAAGAAAATGAAAAACAGTTTAGTAAAAACCACATACACTATGATATACTATTACTTAATAAGTATGTATAGTCAACGCTAAGGTTGTTCAATAAAATTAACTGCCTACACCATTCCGCAATGCATGGAAATGCTTAGTGAACAATGATAAGACATCTAAAGGTATACATGTAATTTATCTTCTTTAATGTACAACTCATGTTTTGTCCACAGCTAATACCTAAAGCCTATATGAGAAAGTCTCAAAACCGTCGGCCTGATGAGTGATTAAATAGTTAATCGTTACAGAAACCAGGTATTATTTATTTTGTCTGGCGCTCCCTCTTGGTTTCATATACGACATGGGTTGGCACAGAAAATTATCAACAATTGTCTTCAAAGTAAGCTTGAAAATTGAATAAGACCACATTGCAAGTGCAACTATCTTCCTAGTTATTGTATCAATGACTTGCCCAAAAGTCCTAAGCTCAGTGTTTCTAGTGAAAGATGATGAAAACAGGATTTTTTTGCCAAGTAACCAAAAAAGGGACGCAAAGCGCCCAGTTAATGCAGGTGGGAGACCTTATTACTACTTAAGGGGTCCAGGGGTATTAATCATCCCAACAGAAAAAAAAAAGAATTGATATATAGGCGTATTCTGAATTAATTCAGGTATTCTATATATATCGAATTGAGTTGACCATATTAACGGTAGCTTTTAAGTGCAAAGATACAAGGAGCATTTTATTTCAGGGTGGCGGTTGCTACTTCTCAAAATCAGAAATTTTGTAAACAAACCACCAAGGCAGGCGAGTGAGGCATTATTTTGAAACCAAGACATAAGGCTAATTGCGGCTAGACCTAGGCTAGTTAAGATCTATTTTTCTTTGTAGATTTTCTAATCTACGTAGAAAATTCTAGATCTATTCTAAAATCAAAATTAATAACAAAATTAGTTACGGTATGAAATAAAGTTTTTCCTTATATTCCAAGAACAAAGGCAAAAAAAACAAAAAACATGGCGTGTGCTGGATTCTATGCAGGGACCTTGTTCTATGAGAGAGTCCGTCGCTCAACCACAGCGCCACAGGTTCAGCTGAGAAATGGGTGCCGTTTCGTTTGTTACCCGCCACTGTTTTAAAAGCTATTTTATGACGAAATGACGGAAATAAATTTAAAAATAGTGAAATATTTAGATATGGAATCTTATTTAGTATCTAATTTCATCAACCTTTCAAGTTTTTATGAAGAAAACCATTCCTGTCATTTCGTTTTTTAATAGTTAAAACAGTGGAGGGTAACAAACGAAACAGCACCGAGAAATGTAACTCAATTTAAAGGTTCACTGCTCAGACCTGGCGTAATTCCGAAATGAATAGCCTCGATATTATTGGTATCGTAATTCCGAAATGAATAGCCTCGATACTTTTAGTATCGTAATTCCGAAATGAATAGCCACTTCGATTTATATTAGTACTTTATCAATCATTTCTGGGTACAAGATTAGATAGCTTTGTCTGCAAATGATAACTATTTGTAATAATGTGATCATTTTGTGACATACGATTAATCACTATTAAAATTATCAATTTTACACACAGACGATTATAAATGCCTGTATATTGTGGTTTATTAAACATACCTTGTCTCTCTTTTTTCACAGCCCCGGGTTTGAAATGTGCCCTGGTGGATGCACCTGTAGAATACATGAGCATATTCAAAAGAATCCTTGTAATGTTTCTTTGGGTCTTTGATTGTTAAATTAACAGTTTTTATCTTTCGGCTACCACTGTCTTTTTTCCATTTTTCTCCAAACTTCTTCATGCGTGTTGATAGAAATTCTTCAAAGTCCTTGAAAGTTGGAAATGTTTTTCCCACAGTTATATCTAGATTGGAATCTATCTCACTATTGTTTGTCGCCATCATAAGACTCAGGCTGAGTCAATTACTTCTGAACTCTTTGCTCTTCTTCTAGTAATCTAGACTGGTATTAGACCTAGTAAATGACAGACTTAGTCTGAATAGACTTAGAGACTCTAGAGTTAGACATAGAATTGACACAGTGTCAATACAACTAGAATGCTGGCAGAGGGATTCGTCTATATATTGCCTAGATCTAGGCCTTTTAAAGATAAACACAGTTTACGTTTTATAAGAGTAGATCTAGATCTAGATAGCCTTTAGATATATAAAAGTCATAAAATCACAGATCATCACACTGCTCAAATTGAGTCATAACAAGCGCCATTCTGACGGTAAGACTGAGGTAAGTGATCGAAAGTGAAACAGAAAGTAAAATGCAGTAATGAACATCATCCTTTGTGTGTGAACTAAAAATAGAACACCTCGCCTACCTATGCATTTTGCATAGGTAGGCGAGTTTGCGAACCTAAACGCTTCCTTTTGGCAATTTCCTGCATAAATTATCTCGTACTCAGAAGCCAGTAGAGATTTTTTACTAGGTCTTGTACCAGGCGGGACAAAGTATGAACTTTAAAACTGTAGTAAGTGTACAAGTAGTAGCTTAAGTGAGTAGTAAATTGATAGACTTAATTTAATAAAAATCTAGATATAGATCTAGATAAAAAATAAAATTAGATTTAGATCTAGATCAGGTAGGGAAGTTGAATTGAGTTGGTTTAATTAATATAAAATGTTAACACAAGATCTATATAGGATATATTGTGGACGGGGCCAAAGACTCATATGACGATTTGTATACTAAAAAAATGCTAACAAACGTTATAAGCCTACCAAAATCAACAAAAAAAAACAACAAATCCTTCTCTCTTCAATTCTAAGTAGTACTAAATCTAGATTAAGATTTTTAAATGTCGTTTTCAAATACCTTAATGCCATTACCCATATAAATCGAGATAGATTAGATTTAGATCCTAGATCTAAAGCCTAAGATTATTCAGCGAGCACTGACAATTCAAGTAAGATGAGAAAAAAAAAAAAAAAGTGAAACTAGGGCTATAATTAGCCTATCCATCTTCTTGGCAATTTCCTGCATAAATTATCTCGTACTCAGAAGCCAGTAGAGATTTTTTACTAGAAGGTCTTGTACCAGGCGGGACAAAGTATGAACTTTAAAACTGTAGTACGTGTACAAGTAGTAGCTTAAGTGAGTAGTAAATTGATAGACTTAATTTGAGTCCTGCACATGTGTTTCTTTAATGCACGTAATTGCCCACGTCAGACTTAATTTTTAATGAACATTTTCACATTGCATCATTTAAGTCTAAGTCTTAGATTCTATTCTTAAAGTGCATCCGAACTTTCTTGAGGCTGATTTTGTTTGGTTAATTATTGTTTTACTTGTTCCCTCAAATTTTCTCAATAAATAGACGTCGCCTACAAAAACATTCAATAAACGACGTCAGCGGTAGAGCATTGGTATAGGGAAGATAGGCAACAGGGCTAAACTAGAATGCACAAACATGACGAAGCTTACGTATTCGTATTCGTATTAATTAAGATGCAAGAGGCATACATGCCCATGTCGCAAATGTTCAAACAATACAATCATATATGACAACAGTTTACTAACGCCTACATATACTCATCATCTAGTGCCTTTCTGAACAGGTCTGTACTTTCAATGTCAATTATCTTGCTTCGTTCCAGTTCGAGATAGTTATTGGAAAGAAACGTCTCGTCGTAAGCCTTTTTATTCTTATAATTTTTGTTACGACGACACGTAAGCTACGTCATATTTGTAACAAAATACGATTGTATCTCCTTGTTCTAGGTTGGTCACTATGTAACCAAATATGACTGTATCTCCTTGTTGTAGGTTGGACACTTTATATTCAAATATGACTGTAACTCCTTGATGCAGGCTGGCAACTACGTAACCAAATATGATTGTATCTCCTTGTTGTAGGTTGGTCACTATATATTCAAATATGACTGTAACTCCTTGATGCAGGCTGGCAACTACGTAACCAAATATGATTGTATCTCCTTGTTGTAGGTTGGCCACTATATAACCAAATATGACTGTATCTCCTTGTTGTAGGTTGGCCACTATATAATCAAATATGAATGTATCTCATTGTTATAGATTGGAAACTATAATAAACAAATATGAATGTAACTCCTTGTTAAAGGATGGCCACTATATAACCAAATATGAATGAATCTCCTTGTTGTAGGTTGGCCACTATGTGTTTTTTTCTGATCACGCAGTCAATGGACAAACTGAGGTATCCATACATCTTCCTCATGGGGGTCGTCCTTCTTGTTGTTTATGGTGAGTAGGGGCATATGGTAAATAGGAGCATATGGTGAATAGGAGCATTTGGTGAGTAGGGACAGACAGTGATAGGGGCATATGGTGAGTAGGGGCATATGGTAAAAAGGGGCATATGGTGAGTAGGGGCATATGGTAAATAGGTGCATATGGTGAGTAGGGGCATATGGTAAATAGGGGCATATGGTGAATAGGCCTTTTTGTAGGTTGGCCACTATATATTCAAATATAACTGTAACTCCTTGTTCTAGGTTGGTTACTATGTAACCAAATATGATTGTATATCCTTTTTGTAGGTTGGCCACTATATATTCAAATATAACTGTAACTCCTTGTTCTAGGTTGGTTACTATGTAACCAAATATGATTGTATATCCTTTTTGTAGGTTGGCCACTATATATTCAAATATAACTGTAACTCCTTGTTCTAGGTTGGTTACTATGTAACCAAATATGATTGTATATCCTTTTTGTAGGTTGGCCACTATATATTCAAATATAACTGTAACTCCTTGTTCTAGGTTGGTTACTATGTAACCAAATATGATTGTATATCCTTTTTGTAGGTTGGCCACTATATATTCAAATATAACTGTAACTCCTTGTTCTAGGTTGGTTACTATGTAACCAAATATGATTGTATATCCTTTTTGTAGGTTGGCCACTATATATTCAAATATAACTGTAACTCCTTGTTCTAGGTTGGTTACTATGTAACCAAATATGATTGTATATCCTTTTTGTAGGTTGGCCACTATATATTCAAATATAACTGTAACTCCTTGTTCTAGGTTGGTTACTATGTAACCAAATATGATTGTATATCCTTTTTGTAGGTTGGCCACTATATATTCAAATATAACTGTAACTCCTTGTTCTAGGTTGGTTACTATGTAACCAAATATGATTGTATATCCTTTTTGTAGGTTGGCCACTATATATTCAAATATAACTGTAACTCCTTGTTCTAGGTTGGTTACTATGTAACCAAATATGATTGTATATCCTTTTTGTAGGTTGGCCACTATATATTCAAATATAACTGTAACTCCTTGTTCTAGGTTGGTTACTATGTAACCAAATATGATTGTATATCCTTTTTGTAGGTTGGCCACTATATATTCAAATATAACTGTAACTCCTTGTTCTAGGTTGGTTACTATGTAACCAAATATGATTGTATATCCTTTTTGTAGGTTGGCCACTATATATTCAAATATAACTGTAACTCCTTGTTCTAGGTTGGTTACTATGTAACCAAATATGATTGTATATCCTTTTTGTAGGTTGGCCACTATATATTCAAATATAACTGTAACTCCTTGTTCTAGGTTGGTTACTATGTAACCAAATATGATTGTATATCCTTTTTGTAGGTTGGCCACTATATATTCAAATATAACTGTAACTCCTTGTTCTAGGTTGGTTACTATGTAACCAAATATGATTGTATATCCTTTTTGTAGGTTGGCCACTATATATTCAAATATAACTGTAACTCCTTGTTCTAGGTTGGTTACTATGTAACCAAATATGATTGTATATCCTTTTTGTAGGTTGGCCACTATATATTCAAATATAACTGTAACTCCTTGTTCTAGGTTGGCCACTATGTAACCAAATATGATTGTATCTCATTGTTGTAGGTTGGTCACTATGTGACCAGATATGACTGTATCTCCTTGTTGTAGGTTGGCCACCATGTAACCAAATATGATTGTATCTCCTTGTTGAAGGTTGGCCACTTTATAACCAAATATGACTGTATCTCCTTGTTTTAGGTTGGCCACTATGTAACCAAATGTGACTGTATCTCCTTGTTTTAGGTTGGCCACTATGTAACCAAATATGATTGTATCTCCTTGTTGTAGGTTGGTCACTATGTAACCAAATATGATTGTATCTCCTTGTTGTAGCTTGGCCACTATGTAACTAATTATGATTGTTTCTCTTTGTTGTAGGTTGGTCACTTTTTTACTATATATGATTGTATCTCTTTGTTTTAGGTTGGTCACTTTTTTACTATATTTGTTTGTTTCTCTTTGTTTTAGTTTGGTCACTTTTTTACTATATATGATTGTTTTTCTTTGTTTTAGTTTGGTCACTTTTTTTTTATATATGATTGTATCTCCTTGTTGCAGGCTTGTCACTATGTAACCAAGTATGATTGGATATCCTTGTTCTAAGTTGGCCACTATGTAATCAAATATGATTGGATATCCTTGTTCTAGGTTGGCCACTATGTAATCAAATATGATTGGATATCCTTGTTCTAGGTTGGCCACCATGTAACCAAATATGATTGTATATCCTTTTTGTAGGTTGGCCACTATATATTCAAATATAACTGTAACTCCTTGTTCTAGGTTGGTTACTATGTAACCAAATATGATTGTATATCCGTTTTGTAGGTTGGCCACTATGTAACAAAATATGACTGTATCTCCTTGTTGTAGGTTGGCCACTATGTAATCAAATATGATTGGATATCCTTGTTCTAGGTTGGCCACTATGTAACCAAATATGACTGCATCTTCTTGTTGTAGGTTGGCCACTATGTGTTTCTTCTTATTACACAGTCAATGGACAAACTGAGGTATCCATAAATCTTCCTCATGGGGGTCGTCCTTCTTGTTGTCTATGGTGAGTAGGGGCATATGGTGAATAGGAGCATATGGTGAATAGGAGCATTTGGTGAGTAGGGGCATATGGTGAGTAGGGCATATGGTGAAAGGGGCATGTGGTGAGTAGGGGCATATGGTGAATAGGGGCATATGGTGAGTAGGGACAGGCAGTGATAAGGGCATATTGTGAGTAGAGGCAGACAGTGATAGGGGCATATTGTGAGTAGAGGCAGACAGTGATAGGGGCATATTGTAAGTAGGGGCATATGGTGATTAGGGGCATATGGTGAGTAAGGACAAATGGTGAGTAGGGACATATGATGAGTAGGGACATATGATGAGAAGGGGCATATGGTGAGTAGGGACAGAAAATGATTAGGGGCATACAGTGAATAGATGGATATGGATGAGTAAGGGCATTCAATAATTCCAAGCATATGGTGAGAAGGAGCATATGGTGAAATAATAATAGTAAAGATAAATGATGATGAAAATAAAAACAACAACAATAATAATAATAATAATAATAATAATAATAATAATAATAATAATAATAATAATAATAATAATAATAATAATAATAATAATAATACTTGATAGGTTTTAACCTGATGACACTAACAAAGAGTTGGCTGAATGGCGATATTTAGAACAGTTACGCAAAGCTCAATCAATTTAGAATCTCTAACAACAATGCCAAATTTCAATTTAAGACTGGATTTATTTTACTCAAGTTTTAAGCTGGTGGACTTGATAGGTTTTAACTGATGACACTAACAAAGAGTTGGCTGGATGGCGTTATTTAGACCAGTTACGCAGAGCTCAATCAGTTTGGAATCTCTAACAGCAATGCCACCTTTCACTTTCAGACTGGATTTATTTTACTCAAGTTTTAAGCTGGTGGACTTGATAGGTTTTAAACTGATGACACTAACAAAGAGTTGGCTGGATGGCGTTATTTAGAACAGTTACGCAGAGCTAAATCAGTTTGGAATCTCTAACAGCAATGCCAACTTTCAATTTAAAACTGAAAATTTTTTTAATTTTTACAAGCAATATTTTTTTTACACTATAAATTTCATCATATACTGCTAAAGCGTTTTTTAAAACTATTTGATTGTGGACTGAAAAATATATTATACTTGGCTAAGAGTAATAGTTCCAAATTCAAGCTAAATAGGAGACAAAGGGTTAAAAAACATTTATTTAAACTCTCTTTACATTGTATTGGGTACACTTAAATCATAATATAACCCTATGAGTGCTGGCTAAAGACTCAAGTTACATACAAATTTTGTAATGCTTTAAAAGTGTTTTGCCTGTGACATTAACAGTTGAAAAAAAAGAAACAGCTGTAGAATTTTTATATAATATATATAAAAAAAAAAAAACTTTTTCTGAAAATTTACAGAAGGGATTGTACTTTCTACTATTTTTCCAACAATGAAAGAATGGCTAAAAGTACTCAACAAGAGAAATTATATAAATAACCCATGAACTATTTTAAAATAATTTTTTTGTAACAGCTGACTAAGTATATCAACTTGTTTGTAAGCAAAGCTGAAATTTTTTGAATAAAATTTTACTCTTCAGAAGTGACGTGTTTAAGGGAAAGCTAGTTTTATCTGTAATAAATATATGAGGGTAAAAAAAAAACCCACACACATCTATTTTAAACTTTGAATTAAAATAAAGAAATACGTTTTTCTTCAACTTATAATTATTATAATTAACTTACGTGGTATTTTGCATGTGCATTTTGAATTCACATACAATTGGAATTTTTCAAAAATGGTTTTATACTCGTCCTTTGAAATTATTTGATTGGTTGTTTCTGAAAAAATATCCTCTTAAAAATATACTTTGTATTCAAGAATCTAAATTATTTAAACATTTTGACAAGTGTACGAAACTTGACGTACAGTTAGGGTTTAGGTAACTTGGGAACTTTTAAAAAAAATAAAGGTTAAGTCTTTCCAATGACGTACAGTTAGGGTTTAGGTAACTTGGGACTTTTTTTTAAAGAAAGGTTAAGTCTTTCCAATGACATACAGTCAGGGTTAAAGTAACTTAGGACTTTTTTTAAAAGAAAGGTTAAGTCTTTCCAATGACGTATAGTTAGGGTTTAAGTAACTTGGGACTTTTTTTAAAAGAAAGGTTAAGTCTTTCCAATGACGTACAGTTAGGGTTTAAGTAACTTGGGACTTTTTTTTAAAAGAAAGGTTAAGTCTTTCCAATGACGTACAGTTAGGGTTTAGGTAACTTGGGACTTTTTTTAAAGAAAGGTTAAGTCTTTCCAATGACGTACAGTTAGGGTTTAGGTAACTTGGGACTTTTTTTAAAAGAAAGGTTAAGCCTTTTCAATGACGGCCATGCTTTACACATTTAGCAAATTTGCTCACCTGTAGTAGAGCTTTGATCTCCAGATGGGAAGGTCCGCGGTTCAAATCCGACGTAAATTAAGCAACGAAAGAAGCAAACAGTGCCCACCTCTATAACTTACAAACGTTCTCTATTTTATAGGGAGGCTTTTTTAGAACTAGAAGCCTCAGTGATTGTGTTTGTCTCTTGATGTGTGATGTATGACTTTATTCTGTACTGTATTCTTTTTGTGGGTTTTTTAGTGTATGTGTGTTTTTTTTTATTTATTATATAAATGAGAAACGAAAAAAACATCCAGAAAAAGACAACAAAAAAAAGATTACAATTAAGAAATGAGCGAAGGACAAATTTTCTATTTACGATTATAATTCTTTAAAATTTGAAACCTTTTTATGGCAAGCCAAGGACTTTTCTTTTCCTTTTTAAAAATTGTAATTTGTGTAATTATATATATTTTTATATATTTTTATTTATGCTCGGTGAGTTTCGGTGTTGGCGCTTTTTTTCTCTCTCTGTTTCTCTCTCTCTCTCTCTCTCTCTCTCTCTCTCTCTCTCTCTCTCTCTCTCTCTCTCTCTCTCTCTCTCTGTATCCTGCATTGTATGATCGGTGAGTGTGGTGTTGGGGCTTTCTCTCTCTCTTTCTCTCTCTCTCTCTCTCTCTCTCTCTCTCTCTCTCTCTCTCTCTCTCTCTCTCTGTATCCTGCATTGTATGCTCGGTGAGTTAGGGTCTTGGTGCTTTTTTCTCTCTCTCTCTCTCTCTCTCTCTCTCTCTCTCTCTCTCTCTCTCTCTCTCTTTCTCTCCCCGTATCCTGCATTGTATGTTCAATGAATTTTGTAGTTGGTGCTTGTGGATATCTCTCCCTTTCGCTATTTGTATCTCTTCCTGTCTCTCTTTCTCTCCTTCTTTTTCTCTCCCTGTCTCTCTTTCTGTCTCTGTCCCCCTGTGTCTCTCTCACTATCTTTAGCTCTGTTTTTTTCTCTCCGAACTCTATCTCTTACAAGTATCACTGTTCCTCTTCTCCACCCACCCACCCATCCCTCTAAGCCCGTTTTCCATCAACACCACTTATTTTATTCAATATCGAATGACCCCCCCCCCCATCCCCCACTTGTGATCGCACCACAAAGGCTATCTGGCAGTACAACCTGTACGAGGAGTGGGACAGGAACTCGAACCGCGTGTCCTACGACGCCCTGTCCGTGACGCCGCTGGCCTACTTCCCGGGCCGAGAGTGGACGTGGGTCAGCTGGTCAATCGCCGCCTTCCCCTACGTCGGGATCATCCTGGGACTCGTGCATGCCTGCTTCTCTGCCTGCCGTGGTGGCGCTGTGGTGGACGAAGAGATGACCAGTACCTCGGTGAGATGGGGGAGGGGGGGTTCTTTAAGACTCGTGCATGCCTGCTTCTCTGCCTGCCGTGGTGGCGCTGTGGTGGACGAAGAGATGACCAGTACCTCGGTGAGATGGGGGAGGATGAGAGGGGGGGATTCTTTAAGACTCGTGCATGCCTGCTTCTCTGCCTGCCGTGGTGGCGCTGTGGTGGACGAAGAGATGACCAGTACCTCGGTGAGATGGGGGAGGGTGAGAGGGGGGAGGGAGATTCTTTGAGACTCGTGCATGCCTGCTTCTCTGCCTGCCGTGGTGGCGCTGTGGTGGACGAAGAGATGACCAGTACCTCGGTGAGATGGGGGAGGGGATGGGGGGGGGGGGTTCTTTAAGACTCGTGCATGCCTGCTTCTCTGCCTGCCGTGGTGGCGCTGTGGTGGACGAAGAGATGACCAGTACCTCGGTGAGATGGGGGAGGATGAGGGGGGATTCTTTAAGACTCGTGCATGCCTGCTTCTCTGCCTGCCGTGGTGGCGCTGTGGTGGACGAAGAGATGACCAGTACCTCGGTGAGATGGGGGAGGGGGGGTTCTTTAAGACTCGTGCATGCCTGCTTCTCTGCCTGCCGTGGTGGCGCTGTGGTGGACGAAGAGATGACCAGTACCTCGGTGAGATGGGGGGGGGGGGGGGGGGATTCTTTAAGACTCGTGCATGCCTGCTTCTCTGCCTGCCGTGGTGGCGCTGTGGTGGACGAAGAGATGACCAGTACCTCGGTGAGATGGGGGGGGGGGATTCTTTAAGACTCGTGCATGCCTGCTTCTCTGCCTGCTGTGGTGGACGAAGAGATGACCAGTACCTCGGTGAGATGGGGGGGGGGTTCTTTAAGACTCGTGCATGCCTGCTTCTCTGCCTGCCGTGGTGGCGCTGTGGTGGACGAAGAGATGACCAGTACCTCGGTGAGATGGGGGAGGGGGGATTCTTTAAGACTCGTGCATGCCTGCTTCTCTGCCTGCCGTGGTGGCGCTGTGGTGGACGAAGAGATGACCAGTACCTCGGTGAGATGGGGGAGGGGGGGATTCTTTAAGACTCGTGCATGCCTGCTTCTCTGCCTGCCGTGGTGGCGCTGTGGTGGACGAAGAGATGACCAGTACCTCGGTGAGATGGGGGGGATTCTTTAAGACTCGTGCATGCCTGCTTCTCTGCCTGCCGTGGTGGACGAAGTGATGACCAGTACCTCGGTGAGAGGGGGGGGATTCTTTAAGACTCGTGCATGCCTGCTTCTCTGCCTGCCGTGGTGGCGCTGTGGTGGACGAAGAGATGACCAGTACCTCGGTGAGAGGGGGGGGGATTCTTTAAGACTCGTGCATGCCTGCTTCTCTGCCTGCCGTGGTGGCGCTGTGGTGGACGAAGAGATGACCAGTACCTCGGTGAGATGGGGGGGGGATTCTTTAAGACTCGTGCATGCCTGCTTCTCTGCCTGCCGTGGTGGCGCTGTGGTGGACGAAGAGATGACCAGTACCTCGGTGAGATGGGGGAGGATGAGGGGGGGGATTCTTTAAGACTCGTGCATGCCTGCTTCTCTGCCTGCCGTGGTGGCGCTGTGGTGGACGAAGAGATGACCAGTACCTCGGTGAGATGGGGGACTTGACAACTGTGTGTGAATAACACAGTAACACCATTTTCATCATTGCTTGATAACTGTGTGTGAATAACACAGTAACACCATTTTTATCATTGCTTGACAACTGTGTGTGAATAACACAGTAGCACCATTTTTAACATTGTTTGATAGTTCTGTGTGAATAACACAGTAACACCATTTTCATCATTGCTTGATGACTGCGTGAATAACACAGTAACACCATTTTTATCATTGCTTGATAACTGTGCGTGAATAACACAATAACACCATTTTCATCATTGCTTGATGACTGCGTGTGAATAACACAGTAACACCATTTTTATCATTGCTTGACAACTGTGTGTGAATAACACAGTAACACCATTTTTATCATTGCTTGACAACTGTGTGTGAATAGCATAGTAGCACCATTTTTAACATTGCTTGACAAGTGTGTGTGAATAACGCAGTAACACCCTTTTTAACATTGCTTGACAAGTGTGTGTGAATAACAGAGTAACACCCTTTTTAACATTGCTTGACAACTGTGTGTGAATAACACAGTAGCACCATTTTTAACATTGCTTGACAACTGTGTGTGAATAACACAGTAACACCATTTTTAACATTGCTTGACAACTGTGTGTGAATAACACAGTAACACCATTTTTAACATTGCTTGACAACTGTGTGTGAATAACACAGTAACACCATTTTTAACATTGCTTGACAACTGTGTGTGAATAACACAGTAACACCATTTTTAACATTGCTTGACAATTGTGTGTGAATAACACAGTAACACCATTTTTAACATTGCTTGACAACTGTGTGTGAATAGCATAGTAGCACCATTTTTAACATTGCTTGACAAGTGTGTGTGAATAACTCAGTAACATCTTTTTTAACATTGCTTGACAATTGTGTGTGAATAACATAGTAACATCTTTTTTAACATTGCTTGACAATTTTGTTTGAATATCACAGTATTATCATTTTTATCATTGCTTGACTACTTTGTTTGAATAACACAGTATTATCATTTTTATCATTGCTTGATAACTGTGTGTGAATAACACAGTAACACCATTTTTAATATTGCTTGACAACTCTGTTTGAATAACACAGTAACACCATTTTTAACATTGCTTGACAACTGTGTTTGAATAACACAGTAAGACCATTTTTAACATTGCTTGACAACTGTGTTTGAATAACACAGTAATTACCATTTTTTCATTGCTTGACAACTGTGTGTAAACAAAGCCCTAACCCTGTGTGCTCGTATCCTCAGTGCTGCCGAAAGCTGTGCTGCGGAACCAGCCAGAGAGTGAGGGAACAGACCGGGGATGACTTCAGCCCGCCTCCCCTGCTGCCGTCGGAGCCCAGTGCGCCGCCGTATATGTACAGCTACATGGAGAACGGGGGCCAGGCGAGGGGAGACAACCACTACCACATGGATCACTACAAGCTCGACTACGACCCGTCGGAATCGGAGCCCCTCACTCAGCACGATCGGTCCACGCGCATCTAAGGGAGAGAACCGAAGCGTCATCGGGTCTGGTTTGAAATGTTTGGAGATATAATTCTGGGACTCGACAGAACAATCGCTGGATGCGCATCTAAGGGAGAGAACCGAGCTTCATCGGGTCTGGTTTGAAATGTTTGGAGATATAATTATGGGACTCGACAGAACAATCACTGGATGCGCATCTAAGGGAGAGAACCGAAGCATCATCGGCTCGGGTTTGAAATGTTTGGAGATGTGTGGGACTCCGCATGTATTTTAGGGAGGGAATCCAACCATTGACTGCTTGGGTCTGAAAGTTATGGTAATATCTGGGACTTCACGTGCATCAAAGACAGAGGATCGAACCATCTCATACTACGGAGAGAACCGAACCATACACCCCTTGGGTTTGAAAGTTAATGAGATAGGTGGGACTTGACAGAACAATCACTCAACGTGCATCTTACGCAGAGAACCGAACCATACACCCCTTGGGTTTGAAAGTTAATGAGATAGGTGGGACTTGACAGAACAATCACTCAACGTGCATCTTACGCAGAGAACCGAACCATACACCCCTTGGGTTTGAAAGTTAATGAGATAGGTGGGACTTGACAGAACAATCACTCAACGCCCATCTTACGGAGAGAACCGAACCATACACCCCTTGGGTTTGAAAGTTAATGAGATAGGTGGGGCTTGACAGAACAATCACTCTTGTGTGTGAATAACACAGTAACACCATTTTTAACATTGCTTGACAACTGTGTGTGAATAACACAGTAACACCATTTGTAACATTGCTTGACAAATGTGTGTGAATAACACAGTAGCACCTTTTTTATCATTGCTTGGCAGCTGTGTGTGAATAGCACAGTAACACCATTTTTACCATTGCTTTTACAACTGTGTGTGAATAACACAGTAACACCATTTTTAACATTGCTTGACAACTCTGTGTGAATAACACAGTAACACCATTTTTAACATTGCTTGACAACTGTGTGTGAATAACACAGTAACACCATTTTTAACATTGCTTGACAACTGTGTGTGAATAACACAGTAACACCATTTTAACATTGCTTGACAACTGTGTGTGAATAACACAGTAACACCAAATTTTAATATTGCTTGACAACTATGTTGAATAACACAGTAACACCATTTTTAACATTGCTTGACAACTGTGTGTGAATAACACAGTAACACCATTTTTAACATTGCTTGACAACTGTGTGTGAATAACACAGTAACACCAAAATTTAATATTGCTTGACAACTGTGTGTGAATAACACAGTAAGACCATTTTTAACATTGCTTGACAACTGTGTGTAAACAAAGCCCTAACCCTGTGTGCTCGTATCCTCAGTGCTGCCGAAAGCTGTGCTGCGGAACCAGCCAGAGAGTGAGGGAACAGACCGGGGATGACTTCAGCCCGCCTCCCCTGCTGCCGTCGGAGCCCAGTGCGCCGCCGTATATGTACAGCTACATGGAGAACGGGGGCCAGGCGAGGGGAGACAACCACTACCACATGGATCACTACAAGCTCGACTACGACCCGTCGGAATCGGAGCCCCTCACTCAGCACGATCGGTCCACGCGCATCTAAGGGAGAGAACCGAAGCGTCATCGGGTCTGGTTTGAAATGTTTGGAAATGTTTGGAGATATGTGGAACTCGACAGAACAATCGCTGGATGCGCATCTAAGGGAGAGAACCGAAGCATCATCGGGTCTGGTTTGAAATGTTTGGAAATGTTTGGAGATATGTGGAACTCGACAGAACAATCGCTGGATGCGCATCTAAGGGAGAGAACCGAAGCATCCACGGCTCGGGTTTGAAAGTTACGTAGATATAATTATCGGACTCGACAGAACATTCACTGGATGCGCATCTAAGGGAGAGAACCGAAGCATCATCGGGTCTGGTTTGAAATGTTTGGAGACATAATTATGGGACTCGTCAGAACAATCACTGGATGCGCATCTAAGGGAGAGAACCGAAGCATCCACGGCTCGGGTTTGAAATGTTTGGAGATGTTTGGAGATGTGTGGGACTCCGCATGTATTTTAGGGAGGGAATCTAACCATTGACTGCTTGGGTCTGAAAGTTATGGTAATATCTGGGACTTCACGCGCATCTAAGACAGAGGATCGAACCATCTCATACTACGGAGAGAAACAAACCATACACCCCTTGAGTTTGAAAGTTAATGAGATAGGAGGAACTTGACAGAACAATCACTCAACGCGCATCTTACGCAGAGAACCGAACCATACGCCCCTTGAGTTTGAAAGTTAATGAGATAGGTGGGACTTGACAGAACAATCACTCAACGTGCATCTTACGCAGAGAACCGAACCATACACCCCTTGGGTTTGAAAGTTAATGAGATAGGTGGGACTTGACAGAACAATCACTCAACGTGCATCTTACGGAGAGAACCGAACCATACACCCCTTGGGTTTGAAAGTTAATGAGATAGGTGGGACTTGACAGAACAATCACTCAACGTGCATCTTACGGAGAGAACCGAACCATACACCCCTTGGGTTTAAGTGTGAAGTGTGCCCCCAGGCAAAAATGACTGACTCTAGAAGCAGAATTCCAGATGACAGTGCCAGTGCACCTTTTGATCTTGTACATATTGATCTGTCAGGTCCAATTGATCCTGAGAGTATTGATGGACATAGATATGCATTAGTTTGTGTAGATAGTTTCTCCAAGCTAACTTGTGTTTATTTTCTAAAACATAAAAATGATGCATGTTAATGAGATAGGTGGGACTTGTCAGAACAATCACTCAACGTGCATCTTACGGAGAGAACCGAACCATACGCCCCTCGAGTTTGAAAGTTAATGAGACAGATGGGACTTGACAGAACAATCACTTAACGCGCATCTTACGGAGAGAACCGAACCATACGCCCCTCGAGTTTGAAAGTTAATGAGACAGATGGGGCTTGACAGAACAATCACTCAACGTGCATCTTACGGAGAGAACCGAACCATACACCCCTTAGGTTTGAAAGTTTCAAAGATGTGTTGGACTCGACGCACATCCATGGATCAGGTTTAATGGTTACGGAGATTCGCCCTTGGGTTTTTTTTGCTGGGCCCAAATCGGAAGATTGGACATTGAGCGGCAATGAACTAAAAATAAAGTTTTCCCTCTGCAGCTCTTTGAATTCACAAAAATGTTTTTCATTGTCATGCAATGTTTGAAATGCTATTGATTTGTAGTGCTTTTAAAAGTTACTCTTGGATCCCGATGTGAGTTATGTATGTGTCAGTACTTACAGATTAGTTTGTGTTTTGGGGGGATCTGTAGCGTTTTTCGTGAAGATGCCAGTTGCTTAAGTCAAATTCCAAGTATTTTGCAATCTGTGAGTGAGTGAGTGCCTCGCACTAACACGTTTTTTTTTTATTAATTTTTTTCTATCACTCTCTGAATATGCGGCATCTCACATCAAGTTTAGTTTGCGGTTGATGTTTCCTGTTGTCATATTTTTGTTTTCTGTAATTTAAAAAAAATTATGTGTTTGAAATCTATATGGTATCAATGTGTATTACAAAAAAACAACACCCAAGAAAACAATAATAAAACAAAAACATAACAAAACAAAAAAAATTTTAATCATCCACAACTAAAGCGTCATTGCATTGTTAATTTTATCAAATAATTCAAAATGACACGTAGGTATAAACTGTGTCTCTAAAATCATGGGATGTGAAAAAGTTATACTGAATGTTACGATTGCTACGTCAAAAAAGGGGGAAAGAGTGCCTCAGAAATACTGTATAAAGC
Organism: Elysia chlorotica; assembly: GCA_003991915.1. NCBI lineage: Eukaryota > Metazoa > Mollusca > Gastropoda > Plakobranchidae > Elysia > Elysia chlorotica. The sequence continues at coordinate 202,267 of RQTK01000794.1, read as the reverse complement.
TGTAAATCCATAGTTCACCCAGAGAGTGTGAAACAGTAAAGGGTTTCACTGTGAGGAGTTTGTGTACATAATGGCTCAAGAGATTACGGTGGTTGCTTTTTCCATTAGTAAAAACTAAGTCTGAACATTGTTAAACTGTCTAAATGTCTACATTTCCATAAAGATAATGAGTATCAAAAGCACTGTGAGATCTTTTTGTGAAGTATCTCACTTAATTATTAGTATCTGGTTTATGGGATACAGGTGCTTTCACTATTGGAAAAAAAATTGGAAAAAAAAAGATAAAAGAAAAAGTCTTAGCCATCGTTGTGGCATAGCGTTAGATCGGGATGTCCGCGGTTCGAATCCCTCAATCACAAAAAAATGATTGCTCCTAGTTTTTTCCCTGTAACTGGTTGGATAGGTGTCAGTATGATATTAACTGGCTGAGATAAGAGTCATAGTATCCCCATTCTGTCTTCTGTGTGTAAGCACGATTAATTGTCAGACGTCAGTTTTAAGGCCTGTCCACAATAAAACGTATGTAGTGCTGACATTGGACGTTAAATCAAGTCAACTTAGTCCAGGGCAAATAATATTCACTTCATTTCTCTTTGTTTTAATCTGCAAAGGAACTCGTCTGTTTTCAGAAAATATATCATACAATTTTTTTTATTGATTTATTGACTCGCAGCTTGTTGAATAAGTCTAATGAGATTTACTATGGTTATATCAATGCCTTTTTCCTACTCAATGTACAGTGCATGTTTTTACTGTAATTTTTTTAGAATAATTATTGATAATCATCTTTTGTATACGATGTAAAAAAACCAAATTAATGTCTGAGACTGAAATGAATGTTGTAGAAAATTGTTAGGCTTTACAAAGCTTTGCTTCGACACTGAAAGTTAAGAGCCTGAAAGAACTAGCAAGGGAATAAATGTTCTAATGTTGAGTTGATTTTCATGTGTGATCATCATTGAACCTTAATGCAAAGCTGTCAAACATCAAACCATCTTTTTTTTCACGGATAAATTATCTTAGTTAATGCCCAGTTCATCAAAACAAAGAAAAAAGAGGTATTTTTCTACTATTTCCGACTGAATTGCTCACAAAAAGTACTTGCAAATGTTCTTTTCTCTCTATTGAGTAAACGTGCTTGGAACCAATCCAACCTATCGCAAATGTCATCTTTATAGATCTGTTCAGTTATACCATCTTCTCATTAACAATACAGGGAATTCCCTTAAGAGTTTTATATAGCCTGTCAATAATTTCTCTAAAACTGTGATAAAGTCTGCCACTAAATTCTCTCAAAGTTTGATAGAGTCTGCCACTAAATTCTCTTAAAATCTGCGTCTAATTTGTTTCAAAGTTTAATAAATTTTCACAATATGTCTCTCAAAGTCTGGTAAAGTCTGCCACTAAATTCTCTTAAAATCTGCGTCTAATTTGTTTCAAAGTTTAATAAATTTTTTCATTATTTTTTTTCAAAGTCTGGTAAAGTCTGCCACTAATTTTTCTTAAAATTTGCGTCTAATTTGTTTCAAAGTTTATAAATTTTTCCAATATGTCTCTCAAAGTCTGGTAAAGTCTGCCACTAAATTGTCTTAAAATCTGCGTCTAATTTGTTTCAAAGTTTGATAAATTTTTCCAATATGTCTCTCAAAGTCTGGTAAAGTCTGCCAGATTCCAAGGAGAATTCCGCGATGCTCAAAATTCTCAGCTGCTCAGTTTACTGGCACAACACACCCACGTCGCAAACAACGATTATTCATAAAATCTGCTGCCCCATTCTGTTTTAGGTACCACAATGGGACATGACTGCAAACAGTAGATCTTCAACTCATCCCTTAACCTTGTCTCATTGAATGATTCAAAGGCTGTTCCTTGTGGGCGCACTATTTGGGGGAAGTTTAAAAAATTAGAGAAATTAACAGCTTTGATGTTTTATTATTTTAAAATGGAAGGTGCGCAGATTTATACAAGAAGGTGCTAGCACAAGAGCGTATCCACCCACACAACATGTGAGCAGTGTGGTGGAAAAAGGTGAAAGGGCTGCACCGCACGAATGATTTGACCGACACTTTTATATATTTCTGTAGCGTAACACCCCGATCAGCTCTGCCGTAAAGTTGTTTGAGATTTGTTCATGTGTGTGAGGAATTCAACATCTCATAAAAATGAGCACGGAAAAATACACATGAGTTCCGTGAATCAAACCCCATTCTGGCAACTTCGCCCCCTACTGCTTGGGTCGGTGTCAGTTTAATGTGATCGGCTGAGACAGGAGTCACGGTATCCCGGCCCTGTCTCGTGTGGTGCAGCAAAAAAAAATTGGCAGACGTGTCAGTATTGAGGCCCGTCCACAATATAGCATAGGCCTATATAGTTCTGATCTTGGACGTTAAACCAACTCAACAACAACCCTGAGTTGCCTTTAATTTGTGCATGTTAGATTTTGTTCACCCATGTCTTGTTCGCAGTCTAATTTCTACGACAAGTGCTTTCCTTTCTGGTTTTCAAAGTCTGGAATAGGTTCCAAAGGTTCTTTTCTTAAGGTTTTCACTTGTTGGTCTATTCTTTGCCCACTCTTCTCTCTACTTTCAAGCCATGATAAAATTATACAGTGTTGCCCCTCTGAACGGGTTAGGCTCTGGTTTGTTCATCCTAGGCCTAGTTTCGTGGTTTTACTCTGACTTGTAAAGCTCTCATGCAGTCTGGTGAAATCTAGTAAGTCCACTTTGAAATAAAAAAAAGAAGAAATGCAATAAATACATACAAATTTTGTGATGCTTTAAAAGTGTTTTGCCTGTGACATTAACAGTTCAAGCAAAAGAAACAGCTGTAGAATTTTTATATAAATATATATAATAAAAAAACAACTTATTTTCTGAAAATTTACAGAAGGGATTGTACTTTCTACTATTTTTCCAACAATGAAAGAATGGCTAAAAGTACTCAACAAGAGAAATTATATAAATAACCCCTGAACTATTTTAAAATATTTTTTGTAACAGCTGACTAAGTATATCGTTTGTAAGCAAAGCTGAAATTTTTTGAATGAAATTTTACTCTTCAGAAGTGACCTGTTTAAGGGAAAGCTAGTTTGGTCTATAATGTATATATGAGGGTAAAAAAACACCACAAACTTCTTTTTTAAACTTTGAATTAAAATGAAGAAATGAGTTTTTCTTCACTTTATAATTATTATAATTAACTTATGTGATATTTTGCATCCGCATTTTCAATTCACATACACTTGAAGTTTTTCTTTAAAATGGTATGTACTCCTCCTTTGAAATTATTTGATTGGTTGTTTCTGAAAAAATATCCACTTTAAAAAAATATACTTTGTATTCAAGAATCTAAACTATTTAAACATATTGACAAGTGTACGAAACATGACGTATAGTTAGGGTTTAGGTAACTTGGGACTTTTTTTTAAAGAAAGGTTAAGTCTTTCCAATGACGTACAGTTAGGGTTTAAGTAACTTGGGACTTTTTTTAAAGAAAGGTTAAGTCTTTCCAATGACGTACAGTTAGGGTTTAGGTAACTTGGGACTTTTTTAAAGAAAGGTTAAGTCTTTCCAATGACGTACAGTTAGGGTTTAAGTAACTTGGGACTTTTTTTAAAAGAAAGGTTAAGTCTTTCCAATGACGTATAGTTAGGGTTTAAGTAACTTGGGACTTTTTTTTAAAGAAAGGTTAAGTCTTTCCAATGACGTACAGTCGGGGTTAAAGTAACTTGGAACTTTTTTTTTAAAGAAAGGTTAAGTCTTTCCAATCACGTACAGTTAGGGTTTAAGTAACTTGGGACTTTTTTTTAAAGAAAGGTTAAGTCTTTCCAATGACGTACAGTTAGGGTTTAGGTAACTTGGGACTTTTTTAAAAGAAAGGTTAAGTCTTTCCAATGACGTATAGTTAGGGTTTAAGTAACTTGGGACTTTTTTTAAGGAAAGGTTAAGTCTTTCCAATGACATACATTTAGGGTTTAGGTAACTTGGGACTTTTTTTTAAAGAAAGGTTAAGTCTTTCCAATGACGTACAGTTAGGGTTTAGATAACTTATGACTTTTTTAAAAGAAAGTTTAAGTCTTTCCAATGACGTACAGTTAGGGTTTAAGTAACTTGGGACTTTTTTTAAAAGAAAGGTTAAGTCTTTCCAATGACGTACAGTTAGGGTTTAAGTAACTTGGGACTTTTTTTTAAAGAAAGGTTAAGTCTTTCCAATGACGTACAGTTAGGGTTTAAGTAACTTGGGACTTTTTTTTAAAGAAAGGTTAAGTCTTTCCAATGACGTACAGTTAGGGTTTAAGTAACTTGGGACTTTTTTTAAAGAAAGGTTAAGTCTTTCCAATGACGTACAGTTAGGGTTTAAGTAACTTGGGACTTTTTTTAAAGAAAGGTTAAGTCTTTCCAATGACGTACAGTTAGGGTTTAAGTAACTTGGGACTTTTTTTAAAAGAAAGGTTAAGTCTTTCCAATGACGTACAGTTAGGGTTTAAGTAACTTGGGACTTTTTTTAAAGAAAGGTTAAGTCTTTCCAATGACGTACAGTTAGGGTTTAAGTAACTTGGGACTTTTTTTTAAAGAAAGGTTAAGTCTTTCCAATGACGGCCATGCTTTACACATTTAGCAAATTAGCTCACCTGTAGTAGAGCGTTGATCTCCAGATGGGAAGATCCGCGGTTCAAATCCGACGTTAAATTAAGCAACGAAAGAAGCAAACAGTGCCCACCTCTATAATTTACAAACGTTCTCTATTTTATAGGGAGGCTTTTTTAGAACTAGAAGCCTCAGTGATTGTGTTTGTCTCTTGATGTGTGATGTATGACTTTATTCTGTACTGTATTCTTTTTGTGGGTTTTTTAGTGTATGTGTGTTTTTTTTATTTATTATATAAATGTCTTTGTTTTTTTTGTAGGTCTTTTTCTGTTTTGTTTTGCTTTTGTTGTAATGTTAATTCTTTACTCGCTTCCTGTTTAAAAGATAAATGCTAATATTAAGAAATTTTAAAGAAACCTTTTTATGGCAAGCCAAGAATTTTTCTTTTCTTTTTTAAAATTGTTATTTGTGTAAATATATATATTTTTTATAGATTTTTATGTAATTTTACATATATATATATATATATATATATATACATATATTTAAAATCATTATTCCATAACATTGTGTTGTAAAAAAAAGTAAAAATATTACGCGCCCTTAATATATTGTCCCCATGTATTCCTCTAATAAGATATTAGGCATTGATTGGCAGCTGCACCATTAGACCTAGCGGGGCCCGTGATCAAAATGGGTCTCTCTGTAAACATACTTAGAGTTCATTTTACCTTAGATGGTGGTTTACATGCTTCATCACATATTGTTTCTTAGTTGTTGTTGTTTTTTTCTTCTTCTTCTTCTTCTTCTTCTTTTTCTTTTTCTTGTTATTATAATTATCATTATTATTTTTATCATAATTATTATTATTATTATCATTATTATTATTATTTTAAT
>RQTK01000794.1:184616-196226 GCA_003991915.1 Elysia chlorotica | reverse complement strand
ATTATTATTATTATTATTATTATCATTATTATTATTATTATTATTATTATTATTATTATTATTATTATTATTATTATTATTATTATTATTATTATTATTATTATTATTATTATTATTATTATTATTATTATTATTATTATTATTATTATTATTATTATTATTATTGGGATTTTTTTCTAATAATATTATTAAATATTTCTGCCGTTGTTGTTGTCGGTGTTGAAATTATTGTAATTTTTTTTTAAAATGATTAATGCTACAATGTTAACAATGGTATAAATACATTAACGGTGATGATAACAAACTTCATCCAGTTCACGTGATAATTGATGACTTTGATACAGTGTCTATATTTAAATTGCAAGAAACTAGTCAGTTTTTTAATGTGACTTTTGTGAATTTTTAAGGACCTTGTACTTTGTTTTTGATACGTAACTTAATGTACAATTACTTTTTACCTAACCAATATAGTACTAAACGTATGACGTATTGGAATTTAAAGCTTAAACAGCAATAAGACATTGGCAAAGAATTAATGTGGCCAGTTAAATTTTTTCAACTGGTCAGAATTTATAGGCTTTGATCGCGCTCCCTACTGGTTGGGTCTGTGTCAGTTTAATGTGACCGGCTGAGATACGAGTCATGGCATTCCCGCCCTGCCTCGTGTGTGGCAGCACATAAAATTGTCAGACGTCAGTCTTGGGGTCCGTCTACAATATAGCCTATAAATGTGCTGATGTTGGACGTTTAAGCAACTCAACAACAAAAACTCAAAAACTTTGATTCAGTATTTTTGTTTTATCAGCGAATACTTCTTTTGTGTCATCATTTTATGATCTTAACATTTCTTTCTATATAATGTATATACGAGTATGTACACATATTTTATGTCCTACGTAGTAAACGTAAATTGGAGATAGTTTCATCTTGTGAATGGGTGGCTGTAGTCACTAAAAATAGGCTAACCTACTGGTTAGGTCTGTGTCAGTTTAATGTGACCCGCTGAGATACGAGTCATGGCATCCTCGCTCTGTCTCGTGTGTGGCAGCACATAAAATTGTCAGACGTAAGTCTTAGGGTCCGTCTACAATATAGCCTATATATGTGCTGATGTTGGACGTTTAAGCAACTCAACAACTTTGATTCAGTAGTCATGTTCTATCAGCGAATACTTCTTTTGTGTCATCATTTTATGATCTTAACATTTCTCTCTCTCTCTCTCTCTCTCTCTCTCTCTCTCTCTCTATATATTTATTTTGTACAGGGAGCCTTAACTAAACCATTGCAGCCCGTACACCGAGTGAGAGGAGAAACTCTTGCCAAGTGACCAGAGTTGGACCCAGGAGGCTAGAACCGCGAGTGAGAGGAGAAACTCTTGCCAAGTGACCAGAGTTGGACCCAGGAGGCTAGAACCGCGAGTGAGAGGAGAAACTCTTGCCAAGTGACCAGAGTTGGACCCAGGAGGCTAGAACCGCGAGTGAGAGGAGAAACTATTGCCAAGTGACCAGAGTTGGACCCAGGAGGCTAGAACCGCGAGTGAGAGGAGAAACTCTTGCCAAGTGACCAGTGTTGGACCCAGGAGGCTAGAACCGCGAGTGAGAGGAGAAACTCTTGCCAAGTGACCAGAGTTGGACCCAGGAGGCTAGAACCGCGAGTGAGAGGAGAAACTCTTGCCAAGTGACCAGAGTTGGACCCAGGAGGCTAGAACCGCGAGTGAGAGGAGAAACTCTTGCCAAGTGACCAGAGTTGGACCCAGGAGGCTAGAACCGCGAGTGAGAGGAGAAACTCTTGCCAAGTGACCAGAGTTGGACCCAGGAGGCTAGAACCGCGAGTGAGAGGAGAAACTCTTGCCAAGTGACCAGAGTTGGACCCAGGAGGCTAGAACCGCGAGTGAGAGGAGAAACTCTTGCCAAGTGACCAGAGTTGGACCCAGGAGGCTAGAACCGCGAGTGAGAGGAGAAACTCTTGCCAAGTGACCAGAGTTGGACCCAGGAGGCTAGAACCGCGAGTGAGAGGAGAAACTCTTGCCAAGTGATCAGAGTTGGAACTTGGAGGCTAGAACCGCGAGTGAGAGGAGAAACTCTTGCCAAGTGACCAGAGTTGGACCCAGGAGGCTAGAACCGCGAGTGAGAGGAGAAACTCTTGCCAAGTGACCAGAGTTGGAACTTGGAGGCTAGAACCGCGAGTGAGAGGAGAAACTCTTGCCAAGTGACCAGAGTTGGACCCAGGAGGCTAGAACCGCGAGTGAGAGGAGAAACTCTTGCCAAGTGACCAGAGTTGGACCCAGGAGGCTAGAACCGCGAGTGAGAGGAGAAACTCTTGCCAAGTGACCAGAGTCAGAACTTGGAGGCTAGAACCGCGAGTGAGAGGAGAAACTCTTGCCAAGTGACCAGAGTCAGAACTTGGAGGCTAGAACCATGAGTGAGAGGAGAAACTCTTGCCAAGTGACCAGAGTTGGACCCAGGAGGCTAGAACCGCGAGCAGCTATACCAACTTCTTAACCCTTACAAACTTTCTGATGAAGTAACCTTTCAAAGACTAATGTACATATTTTCTTTTTGGGTCACCCTACATATATACTGTTACAATTGCATGACCAAAATTTTTTCTTCTAATCATCTAACCTATTTTCCTATTGGGTAACATTTCAAATCATTCGATTGAGTCGTGTTACTAATTTTCTAATTGTTTTAATAAAAAAATACCTCTCCTATGTCATTAAAGAGTGGGGATCCTATGTTATGAAAAAGTATTGTTCCTATTCTGATTGATTTACAGTGATACAAACCATCAGATGTCAGCCTGGTTTTTCAACTGTCGCTCGCGGCTCCAGTCTCTCTTATAAAAATGCCCCCGTCCCCCACCCACCCACACACCACCCTTCAAGACACCACCCCCTTCCTTCCCAACCCTGTATTCTACGTCGCTGACATTGCCATACAAACAAACAAAGTTTCTAAACGTCACACCAAAGTGAGTTGATGTGCACAAACAAAATGTACAAAGAACAGAGCAGATTCTTCACCTTTATTTTATCTCTTTATTGGACAGTGTTGTGGTTGTTGTTTTTGTGTGTAATAGTCTGACACATGAATTTATATGTTCTAATACACATTTTGTCTTGTTAATTGTAAGTTGTTTTTTTATGTTTTTAACTGTTCCTTTTTTTTCTTTTTCTTCGTGCCCAGTGATTTTCTTCTTATTTTTATAAATCAATGTTTTCCGAGGTCTCTTATTTTTGCTTAGTGAACTTTCTTTTAAGATAAATAAAGAATTATATTGTTTAACACTTGTTATAGTTTTATGTTTTCTTTTCTTTCCCCTTCATTTAAATCTAAGTTCATGTAATTTCTAAGACTAAGTTTTCAGATATGTTCATCCTGTAAATTTGAACAAGTCGTTATCAAAGTTACCACAAGTCTGTATCTCTCTCTCTCTCTCTCTCTCTCTCTCTCTCTCTCTCTCTCTCTCTCTCTCTCTCTCTCTCTCTCTCTCTCTCTCTCTTTCTCTCTCTCTCTCTTCCACCCAAATAAATATATTGTGCTTCAAATTCTGTGTTTGTTGATTATCATTATCAAATTTGTGATTTAAAAAAAATCGGGAAGAATTATAAATCTACATGTACAACAAAATACATGTAGTAATAATAGTGTTGAGATGAACAAACTGGTTTGAATAAATGGTAAGTAAGCATTTTTGAACATTTGTTACATTGTTAAAGTTTATTATACATTATATACATGTATACATGATATGCATTCGTCAAATTATAACAACACATATAAAAGTTTCCAATTAGGTTTGTCAACATAAATAAATAAAAACAACCCCCGCAACAAAATACAGGATTTAAAAGCAATGTTTGAAAAACGAGCGATGCCTGTTATTACTGATGCACAAACTAGTCTATTAAAATTTTACTGTTCAACCATACTAACATCATGTTGAAAAGAAACTGTTGTTTTTTTAAACTTTTTTTTGACGAGGGATGGTGGTATCATTATAAAATAATAGTATGATAGGAAAACCTTACTTGCCTAAAAATTACAGTGATTTAGGATGGTATTAAATCATGCATACAGATTAGAATCAATTTTTTATATGTAAAATCTGAAGAGTGAGAGAAAGAAAGGACACCACAAGATTCTTTCTAATGTTTTAGTGAGGGCGAAATAACACGATATACACCATACAGTGGCGCTCAAAAGACCTCTTATTAAAATGGTATTTTATTCAATCTCTCAGACTTTAAGAGAGTTGGATTCAGCAATCATGACACAGAAACGGTCAATCAATGTTTGCAGCGAGTGAACTTTTGTTTTTGTTAAGTCTAGAAATTCTTAAGTATGGATGGTTTAAAGATATTCTGCAGTTTAAAAAAGAATACATATGGAAATATCTATGAAAAGTTTAGTTTAAACAAATTCTGCTATTTAAAAGAGAATACATGTGGAAATATCTATGAAAAGTTAAAACACATTCTTCTATTTAAAAGATAACGGTCAATCAATATTTGCAGCGAGTGAACTTTTTTTTGTTAAGTCTAGAAATTCTTAAGTATGGATTTAAAAGACATTCTCTTTTTAAAAGAGAATACATATGGAAATATCTATGAAAAGTCAAAACACATTCTGCAGATTATTTTGCTATTTAAATGAGAATATATATGAATATAATATGAAAATTGTAAATACATTATGCTACTTACAAGAAAATATAAATGAAAATATCTTTGAAAAGTTTAATTACATACTACCATTTTAAATAGAATACATGTGGACATATCTATGAATATTTTGAAATACATTCTGCAATTTAATATAAAAAAGAGTATTTGTAGAAAAACATATATAAGTGCTTAAAACACATAGTGCAATTAAAAAAAGTGTGTAATTTATACAATAATTGGTTCATAAAACATTCTGCTGAGTTTTACAATGAAGACATTTGAACGATAACTATGTGAAATGAAACTGTCGTTATAAATGATTTTGTTATTAAACAATCCCGACAACAAAAATAGAGAATTTAAAGGCAATGTTTGAAATATGAGCGATGCACAGCCTAAGCAGCTATGGTTGTCAATAATTCTAGCATCATTTTGAACAGAAATTGTTTATTTTTTGGCAGGAACATTTTATCTCTTGTACAAAAAATGAAATTTACCATAGAAACTAATAAAAAAAAACATCTGCTTTCAATACATTTCTTTCCAGCATACAATATTGTTATTTAAATGTTAACCTTTTCCCATCACGCTGCTAACATGTTGATATGCTTTTGAGCTAGGGCCCTTTGGAGTTGATCTCTGCACATCTTTCATTTTAAAATAATGAAAATCAAAATCTTTAAATTTAACCTTTAGATTTTTTGAAAATTCCCCAAAATAGTGTGCACACAAGAAACAGTCCTAAACTCAAGCGGTGTGAAAAGGTTAATGTTGTACCATGGGTGCCGAGATATGATGCCTCCTGAAAACCACGTGGCTATTCAAACACATGATGTTTTGTTCTATTAGATTACACGGTTTGATTCTGTTACATACTTGCACTTTTTGTTCTAGATCTGATACAAAAAATATCTCTAGTCATATTTCCATTCTAGGTTACGCTGAGAAAATAAAACGTACGTTGGCTTCATGGTTGGATATTAAATAACATTTTCGTTCCTTTGACCTGGTGATGTAAGACCGAGGTATCAGATTTCTAAGTACGCCATTTCTCGCCTTGTTCATTTCCGAATAGAATGACAAAATCTATATGAATAAGATGTGCCTCACCTCCAATCAATTAGTTGTCTTATTTTTAAACAACGTTTCAGCAGCAATATTGTACGCTCAAACAGAAACCAAAATAGATGCGAGAAATATTGTGCCGCCCCAAAAGTTAGATCTATGTCGGTAAAGCCTAGACATGTTTTTTAGGTCTTGGGTTTGATTCATGAATCTCTGCAGTACTCATTATGATAGGACGACCTGATTTTGCCTAACCGGGGATAGACAGAGGCGGCTGAATGATGTCTCACAAACACTCAGCACTGTGAGTGGTAGGAATGAGGCCATGAAACCAGTACAATCGCCCAGAAACACCGCCTAAGGCAGGCGCCGATGTACGGGAACGGTGACTCACGAATACATCAGAATAAAATTCACAAGTTTTATCCAGACGATTTTTGCAAACTGGACAGGTTTTAATCCTCCTGCCATTTTTCATTAGATTATTTACTGATCCCTAATATTTCAATGACACATAAATACATCTGAATGAAATTCACAGTTCTATCCAGCCGACATTGGGCTGCTAGGTGCATATTTCAATGACACATAAATACATCTGAATGAAATTCACAGTTCTATCCAGCCGACATTGGGCTGCTAGGTGCATATTTCAATGACACATAAATACATCTGAATGAAATTCACAGTTCTATCCAGCCGACATTGGGCTGCTAGGTGCATATTTCAATGACACATAAATACATCTGAATGAAATTCACAGTTCTATCCAGCCGACATTGGGCTGCTAGGTGCATATTTCAATGACACATAAATACATCTGAATGAAATTCACAGTTCTATCCAGCCGACATTGGGCTGCTAGGTGCATATTTCAATGACACATAAATACATCTGAATGAAATTCACAGTTCTATCCAGCCGACATTGGGCTGCTAGGTGCATATTTCAATGACACATAAATACATCTGAATGAAATTCACAGTTCTATCCAGCCGACATTGGGCTGCTGGGTGCATATTTCAATGACACATAAATACATCTGAATGAAATTCACAGTTCTATCCAGCCGACATTGGGCTGCTGGGTGCATATTTCAATGACAAATAAATCGATAACGACATATGGAAAGCTCGACAGGTTTTCTTATAAAAAAAAAGAATTTGGACAAGGAATCTCATTAAAATTCAATCTTACATCAGTGGCCCCAATTTTTAAAAATAAATTTTATTTCACCATTTAATTAATTAAATTAGGCTATGTAGCACAGTACAACAAACATTTTATTAACTATAATACATAAAACACACAAACGGATCCAGATTAAGTTAGGCTGTGTAGCACAGTACAACAAACATTTTATTAACTATAATACATAAAACACACTAACGGATCCAGATTAAGTTAGGCTTTGTAGCACAGTACAACAAACATTTTAGTTAACTATAATACATAAAACACACTAACGGATCCAGATTAAGTTAGGCTTTGTAGCACAGTACAATAAACATTTTAGTTAGTGTATCACATGAAACACGTCAACGGATCCAGATTCAGTTAGGCTTTGTAGCACAGTACAACAAACATTTTATTAACTATAATACATAAAACACACTAACGGATCCAGATTAAGTTAGGCTATGTAGCACAGTACAATAAACATTTTAGTTAGTGTATCACATGAAACACGTCAACGGATCCAGATCTAGTGCTACACACACAGTACTCATCCATCTGTGACACAGAGAACAGTCGCTCATTACGACCAGGACGGGTCCAGAGAGTTTTGGTCCAGGCACCATCATGGTCAATCAGATGGAGTGAGCACTTGGCTAAGTCAGTCACGATGAACGATGTGTCGTTGTCGCCGCAGGTTGTGATGCCGCATGGTGTGGCTACCTCTTGAACTGTAAATTAAACGTAAACAATTTATCAAATTTCCACATTGCGCATCATTATCGAACAGTCTCTTGAGTGGCAGTCCCCGTTGTACACAGTCTTTGTAGATTTTCAAAAAGCGTTTGACAGTGTCGATAGAGAAACCATTTGGAAACTAATGCACTATTATGGTATCCCTACAAAGTTTATCACCATCATCCAAACACTCTACGAAGATGCCACATGCCAAGTTATTCACGACGGAAAACTGACAGAGTCTTTTAATGTCCAAACTGGTGTTCGCCAAGGTTGTCTTCTCTCTCCAACAATATTCCTCATTGTGATCGACTGGGTCATGAGACAGGCCACAAAAAACCAGAGAACAGGCATCCAATGGACTCTGATGAGGCAATTGGAAGATCTTGACTTCGCAGATGACATCAGCCTCCTCTCCCACAAACTGGACGACGCACAAAAGAAACTCTGTCGAGTCGCAGAAGAAGCTGAAAAGACAGGACTCCAAATCAATATCAGCAAAACTGAGGTCATGAGGGTGAATAGCAAGCAGCAGAACCCAATTAGACTCCATGAAGAGGATATCAAAGAAGCAAACAAATTTACCTACTTGGGCAGCATAGTGAACAAAGATGGAGGGTCTGACGAGGACATCAAGTGTCGAATTAATAAAGCAAGGCAGGCTTTCATCACACTGAGACAAATTTGGAAATCGAAAACACTGTCAATTCACAACAAACTCAGAATCTTTAACACTAATGTAAAATCTGTCCTACTTTATGGCTCAGAAACATGGAGAGTAACAAAAACGAACTCTAAAAAGATTCAAGGATTTACCAACAGATGCCTCAGAAACATTCTTGGAGTACACTGGCCGGAAGTCATCTCAAATGAGGAATTATGGGAAAGAACAAGACAGACTCCAGTTGAGACCGAAATCATGAAGCGAAAGTGGGGATGGATCGGAGACACTCTCCGAAAGCCTGCATCAAACATCACTAGGCAAGCCCTTGACTGGAACCCACAAGGAAAGAGGAAAGTAGGTCGTCCCGAACAATCCTGGAGAAGGAGTGTTGAAGAAGAAGTGAAGGCGTCAGGAACAACATGGGCAGAGCTAAGAAGGACCTGCCAAAATCGAGTCCGTTGGCGGAGCTTTGTTGAGGCCCTATGTTCCTCAAGGAATCAAGAGGCTTAAGTCAAGTAAGTCAAGCATTTGTCCGGTTACCGGAAATTTAGCCACTTCCTTTAAAGAATAGCACACTTAGACAGTTGTAAACAGTATATTGAAACCAGACGCATAAGTTGAGTTGAGTTGGTTTAACCTCCAATGTCAGCACTATAGGCCATATCGTAGACGGGCCCCAAGACTGACGTCTGACAATTTTACGTGCTGCCACACACGAGACAGGGCGGGGATACAATGACTTCCGTCTCAGCTGGTCACATAACTGGCATAGCGTAACCCAAGGCATAGTCGGAATTGTTTTTGAGGTAAACTTAATAAGTAATAAATGGTACACAAATACCCAATATATAAAAGAAAAATTGACGAAAAAAAAAGTTTCACAGATACAACATTTGATACCAGCATAGATCTCTCTGTATGTCCAAAGATCCAGGGACTTACTTTGGGTCTCAATCTGTTTGTTTTTTCTCCTGCAGATCAATAACCCAAGTACCCCATCCCCCCCTCCTCTTTTCTCTCCAATCTCCTCAGGGCCTCTGTCTTCTGTTTTTCCTGCCACTTTTTTAATTGAATTTTACATTTTAGTACATAGTGGCTGAAATTCAATCAGCTGAAATTCAATCAGTAAAAATTACATTTTCCTTATTTTCTCTTTGTTTGTTAGCCTTAGATCAAAACTAAAGTTTTGTATTTTCCTGAATTAATCTTTTCTTTTAACACTCTCTTGTTTTATGAACTGTATAAATAAATTTCAACACTTTCTCTTCGCACAAGGTAAACCCTACTTACTGTATATTGTGGGTTTTTAAATTCAATGTAGAGACTATAATAACAAACCTCTTTTGTCAAAAATTGTTGAACCACATAGAAATTTCAGTTTGGCTATTTGATTATTGGATGTTGTGATAAGCAAACAGCCGTCCGTTGACGTCACCATGCGGATTGGATCTAACGTTGAACCTGTGAGAGAGAGAGAGGTGTGCAAAACAAAATCATCATCTAAATCTTGGTGCAGGGAAACTGTGTGTTAAAACTTATGTCCTCTTTTAGCTAAATAGAAAGAAAGATAGATAGATAGATAGATAGATAGATAGATAGATAGATAGATAGATAGATAGATAGATAGATAGATAGATAGATAGATAAATAGATAAATAGATAGATAGATAGATAGATAGATAGATAGATAGATATAAAGACCTCTTTTAATTACAACTGCCATAGAGAGGTTAACAAAACATTGTAAGAGGAAAGGCAAAAAGAAAGATAGATAGATAGATAGATAGATAGATAGATAGATAGATAGATATATAGATAGATAGATAGATAGATAGATAGATACTAGATTGATAGATAGACAGATAGAAAGAGAGATAGGTAGATCATTGGATAGATATATAGATAAGATAAATAGATAGATATATAGATAGATAGACAGACATACACAGACAGACAGACAGGCAGACAGACAGACAACAGATAAATAGATTAGATATATAGATAGATAGATAGACAGACAGACAGATAGATAGATAGATAGATAGATAGATAGATAGATAGATAGATAGATAAAAGGTTTAATTTGGACAACTAAATAAAGTGCTTAACTGTGGGAGCTTTGTACATTTTTGTATTGTCCTACCTTGAGTTTACGGCCATTCCATGCGACACATGTGTTTCGAGCGGTTTTAGCGACCGCTCTCTTCGGGCGTCTGGCGTAACTGGCGTTCAGTTGCTTGAATCCCGCCTTTATCTAGCGCTTGTTCTTTGAAATTTTGGAGTAAGTGTTTGTATCGGTGCGGGCAAGTGGTGTATAACTCTCTTCTTTTGTTGAGGCTTGGTTTTAGTTTGAGAATGTAAAACTTTTCCGAAATGCACAGGTTACAACGTTCGTTTGCCTGGGAGTAGGGTCCTGCTTTTTCGATGATGTCCCATAATATTTTGTATTCAATATTTTTGTCTTTTAGTTCCCATATTAGTTCACTGAGTGTTGTGGCTGATTTTTTATGCTCTAATCTGAAGCTTGATGTGTGTTGATTGTATCTAGTTTTGAATTCGTTTGATGTGATGCCGATGTATGTATCTTTTAAAAGAACAAGCGCTAGATAAAGGCGGGATTCAAGCAACTGAACGCCAGTTACGCCAGACGCCCGAAGAGAGCGGTCGCTAAAACCGCTCGAAACACATGTGTCGCATGGAATGGCCGTAAACTCAAGGTAGGACAATACAAAAATGTAGATAGATAGATAGATAGATAGATAGATAGATAGATAGATAGATAGATAGATAGATAGATAGATAGATAGATAGATAGATAGATAGATAGATAGATAGATAGATAGATAGATAGATAGATAGATAGATAGATAGATAGATAGATAGATAGATTGATTGATAGATATATATATACATACATATACAGAATGATAATGAAACAGGCAGAAATAGACACAGATAGACAGGTAGATAATTAGACAGACTGACAAACTTAGATAGAGATATAGATAAATAAATAGATAGATAAATAATACAGACATAAATGTATTTCTTTCTATAGGGGTGTGGGATATATACGTACTTAAATCGATAGCTAGGTAGCATAACATTTAGAGAGAAGGCTTCAAAAATAGGTAAATCGATCAAAGAAAGAAAAAATATTGAGATAGAGAGGCAGACAGATAGATAGAAGGTAGAGTGTAGCGAGACCACAATTGCAGTCCTCCTAGACTCGAGTCTAAGGATACAACATTACATCCATTCATCTTTTCCTTTCTTTTTAACTTCATCGTTGTCATTA
>RQTK01000794.1:167116-182116 GCA_003991915.1 Elysia chlorotica | reverse complement strand
TTCTCTCTCTCTCTCTCTTTCTTTCTTTCTCTCTTTTTCTCTCTCTCTTCCTCCCCCTCTCTCCCTTCTCACCCAATCCCTCTCTCTTTCTTTCTATCTTCTTCCCATCCCCATCCCTCTCTCTCTCTTTAACGTTGCCCAATCACGCTCTGTATTTCTCTCTTTCTCCTCTTTCACGCCTCTCTCCCTCCCTACTCCTCTCTCTATTCTCCTTCGACCCCTTTCTCTTTCTTCTCCCTCAAACCCACTCTTCCTCCAAAGCAAAGAGACAGCAAGGAGTAGGACGAAACAGCTTGGGATGTTTACTGCAGATCGGGAAAACCCAAGAAAATAAAAGTGTCGTCCTTGCGATAGCGCACACCACAATTGTTTTACGTGTTCTCCCTAGGCGCTGGGCTAGGCAGACAACGATTGCGGTCTCGGAAGACACTTCCTAGAAAAAAAATATAGATATAGAGATCCTTCTTTCCCTCTCTTTCTCCCTCCATCCCCATATCTCTCTTTTCTCTTGCCCAATTATGCTCTGTAATTCTCCTTTCTTCTCTCTCATATCTCTCTCCCTCATTTCTCCTCTCTCTCTCTTAATCTCTTCTCCCTCCATCCCTCTCTCTCTTCTCCCTCAACCCCCCTCTCTCTCTCCCTCAATCCCCCTTCTCTCTCAATACCCATACCACTCTCTATTTTTTCTTGCCCAATCACGCTATGTAATTCTCTCTTTCTTCTCTCTCAATCTCTCCTTTTCTCCATCTCATTCTTTCTCCCTCTCTCACTTCTCCTCTCTCTCTCTTCTCCCTTAATCCCCCCTCTCTCTATCTGTTTCTCTCTTCTCCCTCCATCCCCATCTCTCTCTCTCTCTCTACAGATATGAAAATATGTAGAGACAATATATAGATAAATATACAGACAGATATCTAGTAAGACAAGGCAAAGAGACAGCAAGGAGTAGGACGAAACAGCTTGGGATGTTTATTGCAGATCGGGAAAACCCAAGAAAATAAAAATGTCGTCCTTGCGATAGCGCACACCACAATTGTTTTACGTGTTCTCCCTAGGCACTGGGCTAGGCAGACAACGATTGCGGTCTCGGAAGACACTTCCTAGAAAAAAATTATAGATATAGAGATCCTTCTTTCCCTCTCTTTCTCCCTCCATCCCCATATCTCTCTTTTCTCTTGCCCAATTATGCTCTGTAATTCTCCTTTCTTCTCTCTCATATCTCTCTCCCTCATTTCTCCTCTCTCTCTCTTAATCTCTTCTCCCTCCATCCCTCTCTCTCTTCTCCCTCAACCCCCCTCTCTCTCTCCCTCAATCCCCCTCTCTCTCTCAATACCCATACCACTCTCTCTTTTTTCTTGCCCAATCACGCTATGTAATTCTCTCTTTCTTCTCTCTCAATCTCTCACTTTCTCCATCTCATTCTTTCTCCCTCTCTCACTTCTCCTCTCTCTCTCTTCTCCCTTAATCCCCCCTCTCTCTATCTCTTTCTCTCTTCTCCCTCCATCCCCATCTCTCTCTCTCTCTACAGATATGAAAATATGTAGAGACAATATATAGATAAATATACAGACAGATAGACAGGAAAACAGAATTGATCAAGTTTGTTATTCAGTAAGGGATTTAAATTCACAGAAGCGTGCTTTTTAAATTTCTTTGTTTGTCTGTTTTTCTCCGTCTGTCTGTCTTTCTCTCAGAGAGAGAGGTGGTAAAAGAGAGTGATATTGATAGAAAGAGAGAGAGAGAGAGAAAGTTATAGAAAGAGATTAACGCTGAAAGAAAAGGAGAGATACGATAGGGAGCTGGCATAAAAATTCCGAATTGAGAAACATGCACTTCTATGGCAAGAAAACGTAAAATTAACAGATACACAGAGAGGAAATAATAATTAATGTCTGGAAGACAGGGATAAAAGTTTTGAGCTTTTGTGCATGTAAAAAATCAAACTGAATATTTTTGATGACCAACTCATAGCCATAGCCATAATCTAAAAATGTTTAAAAGTGACTACATGTACTATTTATTAAAATTATATTGTGGTAATAAGCTTAAATTTAAAGACACGGGAAAAGCTTATTTTTTAATAATAAAAAATTTAATTTTAATTTATTAAACTCATGCTTTTTTATTGGAAAAAAAAGGGGGGGGGGTATACCAAGTCTAGAGTAATTATGTATACCAAATGTTTTAAACAGGTAAAAATTGCAAGAGTTTCTAGAAAGTAAAAAATAAAATAGAGAGAAATCATATATGTGAAGCTATAGAAAACAAAGAAACAATAGACGTAACAGATACTTCAAACCCTAAAAATTATTTTTGCAACAAGCCTATAAAAACATTTAAAAAAGAAAAGGATATTGCCACCTTAGAAAACAACAAATCTTTTTTAATTTACCGCTAGATAGAAACAAGAAAAGAAAGACAAAAAATGAACAAAGTGAGGAGGTGTAGAGCCTTACTCAGCCGGCGCAGGATCCGCCCAGACAGATCCATAAGGTCAATACCAGACATACAGTAGCCCACAGCCAGGGTTTGAGGCGAGGCTGCTGCTATAGCCCCGCACTCCTTATCAGTCTCGATCCAGCTCTGTGGGTTCAAACAGTTTTCCCTATTGTTATTCCCACAACAGAAACGCTGTTTACAGTCATCAACAACCAGAACCAGAACAAATATGGTCAACATTTCTAAACACTTCAGAGGTGAGAATCTTTATCACGTTTTATGCACACATGCAAACACGTGGAGCCTTGCCCAAAACTATAATTTAAAAAAAACTTGGGAATATTAATGTTTTATAGTTTTTTTATGTTTAAAGATATTTAGAACACTTATTTTGTGTGAAATTTTCTTTAACAGAACGTTCATATGCAGCAGATTGTACTATTTAATATTTTGCCAATCTGTCTGTTTGTCTTCCTTTCTGTCTGTCTATATGTCTGCCTATCTGTTTGAATGTCTGTCTGTCTTTCTTTCTAGCTATCTGTCTGTCTGTCTTTGTCTCTATCTCTTTTTCTTTCTCTGTCTATGTCTCTATCTCTCTTTCTTCCTGTCTTTTTCTGTCTGTCTGTCTGACTGTTTGTCTTTGTGTGTTTCTCTCTCTCTCTCTCTCTCTCTCTCTCTCTCTCTCTCTCTATCCCCCCCCTGTTTTTCATTATTTCCCTTTCTTATAATTCTTCTCTTTCCCCCTCCCGACCCTTCTATTTGTCGCTCTGTCTGTCTTTCTTTATGTCTGTCAGTCTAAGTAATTTTTATTTTTATTTTATCCATAACATTATACCTTATCTTTTATCAGCTGTCTCTCTCTTTTTCTTACACAATCTGTCAATCTGTTTAGCTGTCTGCGTCTGACTGTATGTCTGTCTGTCTGCATCTCTCTGTCTGTCTGTCTTTTTGTCTTTCTCTCTCTCTCTCTCTCTCTCTCTCTCTCTCTCTCTCTCTCTCTCTCTCTCTCTCTCTCTCTCTGTGTTCCTGTCTGTCTCTCGCTCTCTTTTCTAAACTTTTCCTTTTTTTTAAATTTTTCTCTTCCCTCCTCTCCACCCTTCTATTTGATGATCATTATTGTTTTACCTTCTTCTGTTTGTTTGTCTAAGTATTTTATTTTTTTTTATTTTATCTACAATATTATACTTTATTTCATTTTAACTATCTCTTTCTCACACTGCCAATTGTCTAACTATCTGCCTCTGCCTGTTTATCTGTCTGTTATATTCTCTCTCTCTCTCTCTCTCTCTCTCTCTCTCTCTCTCTCTCTCTCTCTCTCTCTCTCTCTCTCTCTCTCTTTTCCCCCCCTGTTTTTCATTATTTCCCTTTCTTATAATTCTTCTCTTTCCCCCTCCCGACCCTTCTATTTGTCGCTCTGTCTGTCTTTCTTTATGTCTGTCAGTCTAAGTAATTTTTATTTTTATTTTATCCATAACATTATACCTTATCTTTTATCAGCTGTCTCTCTCTTTTTCTTACACAATCTGTCAATCTGTTTAGCTGTCTGCGTCTGACTGTATGTCTGTCTGTCTGCATCTCTCTGTCTGTCTGTCTGTCTGTCTCTCTCTCTCTCTCTCTCTCTCTCTCTCTCTCTCTCTCTCTCCCTGTGTTCCTGTCTGTCTCTCGCTCTCTATTTCTAAACTTTTCCCTTTCTTTAAATTTGTCTCTTCTCTCTCTCTCACCACCCTTCTATTTGACGATCAATATAGTTTCACCCCCCTCTGTTTGCCTGTCTAAGAAGTACATTTTTTCCATTTTATCCACAATATTATACTTTATCTCATTTCAACTATCTCTTTCTCACACTGCCAATTGTCTAACTATCTGCCTCTGCCTGTTTATCTGTCTGTTATATTCTCTATCTCTCTCTCTATCTTTCTCTCTCTCTCTCTCTCTCTCTTTCTCTCTCTCTCTCTCTCCATGTGTGCCTGTCTCTCTCTCTCTCTCTTTCTCTCTCTCTCCATGTGTGCCTGTCTGTCTCTCTCTCTCTCCCTATTTTTCAACATTCCCTTTTTTATAATTCTTCTTTTTCCCCCTCCCCACCCTTCTGTTTGTCTGTCTATTAATAGGTCTATCTATATTGTTTCATTTTCTTCTGTCTGTCTCTCTGTCTGTCTGTCTGCGTAAATCTTTTTTTATTGTGTCCACAATATTATACTTAACCTCCTTTCAATTATTTCTCTCTTTCTCTCACTGTCTGTTTAGCTGTCTGCCTCTGACTGTCTGTGTCTCTTTTTCTTTGTGTCTGTCTGTCTGTCTCTCTTTCTTTCTCTGTATCCGTCTCTCTCTTTCTTCGTCTGTCTGTTTTGCGCCTGTCTCTGTATCTCTCTCCTCTCTTTCACTCTCTCTTTTTCTGTGTGCCTTCCTGATGCCTGTCTGTCTGTCTCTCTCTTTCCTGTTCTCTGTCTCCGTCTCTCTTTCTCTCTCTCTCTCTCTCTCTCTCTCTCTCTCTCTCCACGTGTGCCTGTTTGTCTTTCTGTTTGTCTGTCTGTCTATGTACAATTTTTCATTTTATCCATATCATTATACTTTATCTCGTTTCACTGCCTGTCAATCTGTCTGCCTCTAACTGTATGTCTGTCTGTCTGTCTCTCCCGCCCTCCCTCCCTCTCTCTCTCTCTCTCTCTCTCTCTCTCTCTCTTTGTGTCTCCCTGTGTGCCTGTCTGCCTCTCTGAGACAGAGACAGAGAGACAAAGACAGACAGACAGAGACAGAGACAGACAGACAGACACACAGGGAGAGAGAAAGAGAGAGGGAGAGAGAGAGAGAGAGAGAGAGAGAGAGAGAGACAGACAGACAGAGACAGAGACAGACAGGCAGAGACAGACAGACAGAGACAGACAGGCACACAGGGAGACACACAGAAAAAAAAGAGATAGAGAGAGAGAGCGAGAGAGAGAGAGAGAGAAAGATAAGAAGACAGACACAGAAAGACTGAGAAAGACAGAGAGAGAAGAGGAAAAAAAGAGAGATAGAGAGAGAAAGAGATAGACGCAGAAAGAGAGAGACAGAGAGAGAGACAGACAGACAGACAGACAGTGAAAGAAAAACAGAGAGAAAAAAGTTACTTAGACAGACTGACAGACATATAGAAAGACAGACAGAGAGGATGAAACAATATAGATCCGGTCAATAGAAGGTGGGGAGGGGGAAAGAGAAGAGTTATAAAAAAGGGAACAGTTTAGAAATAGGGGGAGAGAGACAGATAGGAACACAGAAAGAAAGAGAGAGAGAAAGAGATAGAGAGAGAGGCACACAGGGACAGAGAGAGAGAGAGAGACAGGCACACAGGAAGACAGAGAAAAAAAGAAAGAAAAAAAGAGAGGCAAAGACAAACAGTCAGAAGCAAACAGACAAATTGACAGGCAGTGTGAGAAAGAGAGAGATAGTTGAATGGAGATAAAGTATAATAATATTGATAAAATTTAAAATTTACTTAGACAGACAGAAAGACAGACAGAGGGGGATGAAACAATATAGATCGACAGACAAATAGAAGTGTTGGGAGGGCAAAAGAAAAGAAGAATTATAAAAAAAGGGAAAAGTTTAGAAATAGGCAGCGAGAGATCTTTCTCTCCCTCTTTCTGTGTCTCCCTGTGTGCCTGTCTGTCTCTTTCTCCCTATTTCTAAAGTGTTCCCTTTTTTATGATTCTCCTCTTTCCCCCTCCCCACCTTTCTATTTGTCAGTCGATCTATATTGTTTCAACCCCCTCTGTCCGTCTTTCTGTATGTCTGTCAGTCTGTCTTAGTAATTTTTTTTTCATTTTTATCCATAACGTTAGTCTTTTTTATTTCTTATCCATAACGTTAGTCTTTATCTCCTATCTCTCTCTCTCTCTCTCTCTCTCTCTCTTCCCCTGTGTGCCTGTCTGTCTCTCTCTCTCTATTTCTAAACTTTTCACTTTCTCTCTTTCTCTCTTTCTGTGTGTCTCTCTGTGTGCTTGTTGGTCAATTTGTATTGTTTTACCCCCTGTCTGTCGGTCTGTCTGTCTAAGTAAATTTTTCACTCTATCCATTTTATCATACTTTATCTCCTTTAAACTATCTCTTTCTTCTCTCTCACAGTCTGTCAATCTGTCTAGCTGTCTGCCTCTGACTGTATGTATTTGTCTATCTCTCTGTCTCACTGTGTGCCTCTCTCTATCTCTTTCTCTCTCTCTTTCTTTCTGTGTTCCTGTCTGTCTCTCTCCCCCTATTTCTAAACTGTTTCCTTTTTTATAACTCTTCTCTTTCCCCCTCCCCACCCTTCTATTTGACGGGATCTATATTGTTTCATCCTCTCTATATGTCTTTTTCTATGTCTGTCAGTCTGTCTAAGTAATTTTTATTTTATCCATAAGATTATACTTTATTTCTTATCAACTCTCTCTTTTTCTCACAATGTCTGTCTACCTGACTGCCTCTGACTGTCTGTCTGTCTGTCTCTTTTTTTCTTTCTCTCTCTGTCTGTCTCTCCCTATTTTCAAACTTTTCCTTTTTTTATAATTCTTCTCTTTCCCCCTCCCCACCCTTCTTTTTATCTCTCTCTTTTTCTTTCATTGTCTGTCTGTCTGTCTGTCTGTCTCTCTCTCTCTCTCTCTCTCTCTCTCTCTCTCTCTCTCTCTCTCTCTCTCTCTCTCTCTCTCTCTCTCTTTCTCTCTCTTTCTGCGTCTCTTCTCTCTCTCTCTCTCTCTCTCTCTCTCTTTTTTTTCCTCTGTCCCTCTCTTTCTTCCTCAGTCTTTCTGCGTCTGTCTTTGTCTCTTTCTCTCTCTCTCTCTCTCTCTCTCTCTCTCTCTCTCTCTCTCTCTCTCTCTCTCTCTCTCTCTCTCTTTCTGTCTCTTTCTCCCTATTTCTAAACTTTTCCCTTTTTATGATTCTTCTCTTTCCCCCTCCCCACCTTTTTATCTGTGAGTCGTTCTATATTGTTTCAACCCCCTCTGTCTGTCTGTCTCTATGTCTGTCAGTCTGTCTAAGTTCAATTTTTCATTTTATCCATAACATTACACTTTATCTCTCTTTCTGTGAGTCTCCCGTGTGCCTATCTGTCTCTCTCTGTCTCTCTCTCTCTCTCTCTCTCTCTCTCTCTCTCTCTCTCTCTCTTTCTGTGTGTCTCCCTGTGTCTTTTGCTCTCTCTCTCTGTCTCTCTCTCTCTCTCTTCTGTCTCTCTCTCTCTGTCTGTCTCTCTCTCTCTCTCTCTCTCTCTCTCTCTCTCTCTCTCTCTCTCTCTCTCTCTCTTTCTCTCTTTCTGTGTGTCTCCCTGTGTGCTTGTCGATCAATCTGTATTGTTTCACCCTCTTTGTCTGTCCGTCCAAGTAAATTTTTCATTATATCCATATTATTATAATTTATCTACTTTAAACTATCTCTTTCTTCTCTCTCACAGTCTGTCAATCTGTCTAGCTGTCTGCCTCTGACTGTATGTCTTTGTCTATCTCTCTCTCTGTCATCCTGTGTGCCTCTCTCTCTCTATCTATTTCTCTCTCTTTCTTTCTGTGTTCCTGTCTGTCTCTCTCCCCCTATTTCTAAACTTTTCCCTTTTTTATAACTCTTCTCTTTCCCCCTCCCCACTCTTCTATTTGACGGGATCTATATTGTTTCATCCCCCTCTGTCTGTCTTTCTCTTTGTCTGTCAGTTTGTCTGAGTAATTTTTATTTTATTTTATCCATAAGTTTATACTTTATTTCCTATCAACTCTCTCTTTTTCTCACAATGTCTGTCTACCTGACTGCCTCTGTCTGTCTGCCTGTCTCTCTATTTTCTTTCTCTGTCTGTCTGTCTGTCTGTCTCTCCCTATTTTCAAACTTTTCTCTTTTTTTATAATTCTTCTTTTTTCCCCTCCCCACCCTTCTTTTTATCTCTCTTTTTTTCTTTCATTGTATGTCTGTCTTTCTGTCTGTCTGTCTCTCTTTCTTTTTTTTCTCTCTGTCTCTCTCTTTCTGCGTCTGTCTTTGTCTCTCTCTCTCCTCTCTCTCTTCTCTGTACCCCTCTGTCCCTCTTTCACTCCTCCCCTTTTTTTCTACCCCCTCTTCTCTCTATCTCTTCTCTCTCTCTCTCTCTCTCTCTCGTCTCTCTCTCCCCTCTCTCTCTCTTTCTGTGTGTCTCCCTGTGTGCCTGTCTGTCTCTCTCTCCCTATTTCTAAACTTTTCCCTTTTTTATAATTCTTCTTCTCTTTTGCCCTCCCAACACTTCTATTTGTCTGTCGATCTATATTGTTTCATCCCCCTCTGTCTGTCTAAGTAAATTTTATATTTTATCAATATTATTATACTTTATCTCCATTCAACTATCTCTCTCTTTCTCACACTGCCTGTCAATTTGTCTGTTTGCCTCTGACTGTTTGTCTTTGCCTCTCTCTTTTTCTTTCTTTTTTTCTCTGTCTCCCTGTGTGCCTCTCTCTCTCTCTCTGTGTCCCTGTGTGCCTCTCTCTCTATCTCTTTCTCTCTTTTTCTTTCTGTGTTCCTGTCTGTCTCTCTCCCCCTATTTCTAAACTGTTCCCTTTTTTATAACTCTTCTCTTTCCCCCTCCCCACCCTTTTAATTGACCGGATCTATATTGTTTCATCCTCTCTGTCTGTCTTTCTATATGTCTGTCAGTCTGTCTAAGTAACTTTTTATCTCTCTGTTTTTCTTTCATTGTCTGTCTGTCTGTCTGTCTGTCTCTCTCTCTCTCTCTCTCTCTCTCTCTCTCTCTCTCTCTCTCTCTCTTTCTGCGTCTGTCTCTGTTTCTCTTTCTCTCTCTCTATCTATATCTTTTTCTCTCTCTTTCTTTCTCTCTCTCTTTTTTTCATCTGTCTCTCTCTGTCTTCCTCAGTCTTTCTGTGTCTGTCTTTGTATCTTTCTCTCTCTCTCTCTCTCTCTCTCTCTCTCTCTCTCTCTATCTTTTTCTTTTTTTCTGTGTGTCTCCTCTTTTATTTGTCTGTCGATCTATATTGTTTTATCCCCTTCTGTTTGTCTGTCTGTCTAAGTAATTTTTTTTATTTTATCAATATTATTATACTTTATCTCCTTTCAACTATCTCTCTCTTTCTCACACTGCCTGTCAATTTGTCTAGCTGTTTGCCTCTGACTGTCTCTCTTTGTGTCTCTCTTTTTCTTTCTTTTTTTCTCTGTCTCCCTTTGTTTTTTTCTCTCTCTTCCTCTCTCTCTCTCTCTCTCTCTCTCTCTCTCTCTCTCTCTCTCTCTCTCTCTCTCTCTCTCTCTGTCTTTTTCCCTATTTCTAAACTTTTCCCCTTTTTTATATTTCTTCTCTTTCCCCCTCTCCACCCTTCTATTTGTCGGTCTCTCTTCTATTGTTTTATCCCCCTCTGTCTGTCTTTCTGTATGTATGTCAGTCTGTCTAAGTACATTTTTACATTATATCCATAACATTATACCTTCTCTTACCAACTTTCTCTCTTTCTCACACTGTCTGTCAATATTGTCTAGCTGTCTGCCTCTGACTGCATGTCTGTCTGTTTCTCTATTTTTCTTCTCTTTTCTTTTTCTATATCTCTTATTTTTTCTTTTATTCCCTTTTTTTTTACTTCATTATATTAAAAAATTGAGACTTTAGTTTTTCTCACCTGAACATCCATACGGTCCGGTGCAACATGTAACATTGCAATATGTCTATTATGAGGCAGCGTGACGGCCACATCCCAGCCAGACTGAGACCCGGTGTCCATCACTGCCAGGCAGATAGGACTCGAGTCAAAAGTGTGGCTAGTGATATGGTCGCCCTGGAAGGGAAAAGTGCTCATGAGTATATATCTATTATATTCATTTGGAATAGTATTGTTTCAATCAATAGACACAACTTTACAAGGTTTATGTAGACAATGTATTTTGAAAAAGAAATTAAAATAAAATGGGTAATACAATCAATAAATATGAATACATTTTGCTAATGGATATTACAAGATTTTAAAGAAATGTAGGAGGTGTAAAGCCTTAAAGATAAAAAAGATAAACAAACAGAGAGTGGTGTACAAAACTTACTGAAGGTAGATAAAGAAAAAATTGGTTTTTTTTATATATATTTGTAAATGAGAGTCAAAAGAGATCTGCGAGCTCATTTTGTATAACACTCTGCCATATTTAACATATATGTTTTCTATTTCTTGGTTTCCTTTTTTTTCTACAATAAAACACATATTATCTTTTTTAAAAACTATTGTTTTTCTTTCTTAATTAACTGGCTTTTAATAAGTTTTTTTATCTCACATTCTCTATTTAACCTCCTCCGCCACTCTTTATTTGCATTACGTTAATCCTTTTGTGGGTGAAAATCACCGGGTGATCTATAAAGATAAAAAAAGGGTCGCAGGCGCTGGTGTTTATTTTAACAGTAAACTACTCGTGGGTGACCTTAATTGAGGTCTAATCAAACATTTTGTTTGTGGCTTAAAACAGTTTTGTAATAAGTTCATCTATCTATCGATGTAGCTATTTATCCATTTTTTTTTCTGTCTTTATTTTCTCTATATTTTTTTTTATTTTTCTGTTTTTTTGTACTAGTAAATCTATTTGTATGTCTTTCATGATTTATTACAATTAGTGTTTTTATTTGATTCTTGAATCTCTCTTTGTTATTTTATCATTCTTTATTCTCTATTTATGGATCTTACTATGAGAAAAAAAAGAGGTAAAAGTAAAAGAATAAAATAAAGAGAAGAACAGTGATAAAACGAAGTAGTCTAATATTGATGTGCAAGAAGAGGAGGAGAGAGAGAGCAGGACCAAGATGACAGGAAGAGGAGTAGAGAGAGGAAGATAAGGAGGAGGAGGAGGAGCAACAGAAGGAAAAGCAGTAGTAAGAGGAGGAGCAAGGGGAGGTGCGGCAGGAGAAGGAAGAGGAAACGAACCAGGACGGGGAGCTAGAAGAGTTAAATTAGCAGCAGTAGGAACAGTTTGAGGATGATTATAACCAGGAGCAGGGAGAGGAACTATAGTAATAGTAGTATCAGAATGAGATGGATAGGGAGGAAAATGGTCAGGATCGGGATGAACTAGGGAAGTAGGCGAAGGATGAGGAGTTAGAGGAAGAACAGAAGCAGCAGGTAATAAACTGAGCGGGAGGAGGCGCAGACGAAAGAGAAGTAGGAGGAGGCGACGAAGGTGGAAAACGGAGGGAAAGTAAAAGGAGGAAAAATAAGTGGAAGAGGAGGAGATGCAAGCGGAGGAGGAGAAGAGTAGGAAAGGCGACGAAGAGGAGGGGGATAAGAGGAGGAAAAATAAGCGGAAGAGGAGGAGAAGGCTCAAGCGGAGGAGGAGGAGGAGGAGTATGGAAAGCCGAAGTTAGAAAGGGGGGGGGGGAAGAGGATGAATTTAAGCTGAAGAGGAGGAGGCGCAAGCGGAAGAGAAGGAACAACAGCAGGAGCATATGTAAATAGATAGATAGGAGGAGGCGCAAGCGGAAGAAAAGAAACAACAGCAGGAGCATATGTAAATAGATAGATAGGAGGAGGCGCAGGAGCAAGAGCAGAGGAAGCAAAAGATAAAGGGGGGGGAGGCATGTAGAATGAGAAGGAGAGAGGAGGAAGAGCAGAGAGAGAAGTAGCAGAGAGAGAAGGAGCAGAGAGAGGAGCACGAGGAAGAACAAGGAGGAGGGAGAAAAAGCAGTAGGGAGGAAAATAGGAAGAGGAGAAGGAGAGAGGAGGAGAAATGGCAGCAAAAGGAAGGGCGAGCAAGAGGAAGCAAGAGCAGAAGGGAGGAAGAGGAGGGAGGAAGAGCAATAGGGAGGAAGAGCAGGAGGGAGGAAGAGCAAGGGAGGAAGAGCAGGAGGGAGGAAGAGCAGGAGGGAGGAAGAGCAGGAGGGAGGAAGAGCAGGAGGGAGGAAGAGCAGGAGGGAGGAAGAGCAGGAGGGAAGAGAGCAGGAGGGAAGAAGAGCAGGAGGGAGGAAGAACAGGAGGGAGGAAGAGGAGGAGGGAAGAAGAGCAAGAGGGAAGAAGAGTAGAGGGAGGAGCATCAGGAGCAAGGACATAAAAAGCTAATAGCCTATTCCATATTTGAAGGAGAGATAGGGAGAGTGAGAAAGAGAGAGTGGGAGAGAGAGGGAAGGATAGATTGAGAGAGAGAGTGGTAAAAAGCGAGAGAATGTGTGTGTTAGAGAGAGAAACTTGATAGAGAGAGAAAGAGAGAGAGGGAGAGATAGATAAAGAGAGAGAGAGAGAAAGAGAGAGAAAAAGTATTACCATTGTCGAAGGATTTTTTAAATGAATACACAAGTGTTTTTCACCTACAAATCGATTAGTCCTGGAACCCAATAAAAAGAATTACGCAGTTTTTTCCACAGGCTGAGTGTATTTCTCCCACTAGTAATGGTGAGGGTTAATTGTATCTGATAAATAGCGTTGACTTCATCTTTCTTTGTGTTTATTTATTTTCTAGTGGTGGTGAGGGATAATTTAATATGATAAATAGCGTTGACTTCATCTTTCTTTGTGTTTATTTATTTTCTAGTGGTGGTGAGGGATAATTTAATCTGATAAATAGCGTTGACTTCATCTTTCTTTGTGTTTATTTATTTTCTAGTGGTGGTGAGGGATAATTTATCTGATAAATAGCGTTGACTTCATCTTTCTTTGTGTTTATTTATTTTCTAGTGGTGGTGAGGGATAATTTGATATGATAAATAGCGTTGACTTCATCTTTCTTTATGTTTATTTATATTCTAGTGATGGTGAGGGATAATTAAATATGATAAATAGCATAGACTTCATCTTTATTTATGTTTATTTATATTCTAGTAAAAATAATGAGAGATAATTAAATAAAATAAAAAGAATAGACTTAATCTTTCTTTGTGTTTATTTATATTCTAGTTTCAGTATAATAATAACAGCTATTACAACACAGGCGTTGAAAATAATCAGGGATGCCACCTGGCCCTGCCAAAATTTCTGGAATTCTGGTATTGGGGAGAACGAAGGCGGTCAAGGGGGGGACAGTTTATTAATTAACTGTAATAAATAGAGAGACGTCTGTGTAAGAATTTAATTGATTTGTTCATCTTTTTTTTTCCTGTGTGCCTGTCTGTCTCTCTTTACCTATTTCTGAACTTTCCCCTTTTTTATATTTCTTCTCTTTTCCCCTCCCTACCCTTCTATTTGTCGGTCTCTTTTCTATTGTTTTATCTCCATCTGTCTGTCTTTCTGTATGTATGTCAGTCTGTCTAAGTAATTTTTTTACATTATAACTATAAAATTTTACTTTCTCTTACAAACTATCTCTCTCTTTGTCACACTGTCTGTCAAAAATGTCTAGCTGTCTGCCTCTGACTGCATGTCTGTCTGTTTCTCTACCTTTCTTCCCTCCCCTCTTCCTATATCTCTCAATTTTTCTATCACTCCCTCTCTTCTTACTCATGAGTTTTACTCACCTGAACATCCATACAGCCCGGTGCAACATGTAACATTGCAATATGTCTCTCAAAAGGCAGCGTGACGGCCACATCCCAGCCAGACTGAGACCCGGTGTCCATCACTGCCAGGCAGTAAGGACTCGAGTCAAAAGTGTGGCTAGTGATATGGTCGCCCTGGAAGGGAAAAGTGCTCATGAGTATATATCTATTATATTCATTTGGAATAGTATTGTTTCAATCAGTAGACACAACTTTACAAGGTTTATGTAGACAATGTATTTTGAAAAAAAAAAGATAAAAAAAGGTCGCAGGCGCTGGTGTTTATTTTAACAGTAAACTACTCGTGGGTGACCCTAATAGAGGACTAAGCAAACATTTTGTATGTGGCGAAAAACAGGTGTGTAATAAGTACATCTATCTATCGATGTAGCTATCAATCCATTTATTTATCTGTCTATTTCTCTATATTTGTATTCATCTCTCTGTTTCTCTGTACGAGTAAAACTATTTGTATGCCATCAAGACTTATCACAAGGAGTGTTTTTATATGACGCTTGAAACCCTCTCTGTCATTCTATCATTCTGTATTCTCTATCTATGGATCTTACTATGAAAAAAAAAAGAGGAAAAAGTAAAAGAATAAAATAAAGAGAAGAACAGTGATAAAACGAAGTAGTCTAATATTGATGTGCAAGAAGAGGAGGAGGAGAGGGAGAGCAGGACCAAGATGACAGGAAGAGGATCAGAGAGAGGAAGATAAGGAGGAGGAGGAGCAACAGAAGGAAAAGCAGTAGTAAGAGGAGGAGCTACGGGAGGTGCGGCAGGAGAAGGAAGAGGAAACGAACCAGGACGGGGAGATAGAAGAGGAAAAAGAGCAGGAGGAAGATGAAAACCAGGAGCAGTGAGAGGAACAATAGAAAGATTAGTAGCAGAAGGAGATGGATAGGGAGGAAAATGGACAGGATCGGGATAAACTAGGGAAGTAGCGAAGGATGAGGAGTTAGAGGAAGAACAGAAGCTGCAGGATTGAAATGAGCGGGAGGAGCCGCAAGCGGAGGAGGAGGAGGAGTATGGAAAGGCGAAGGTGGAAAACGGAGGGAAAGTAAAAGGAGGAAAAACAGGTGGAAAAGGAGGAGCCGCAAGCGAAGGAGGAGGAGGAGTATGGAAAGGCAAAGGTGGAAAACGGAGAGAAAGTAAAAGGAGGA